>PVKV010043013.1:0-10338 GCA_004027835.1 Alouatta palliata | reverse complement strand
CGTTTTTTTGCCTGGGAAATCTCCTGGCCTGGCTGTCTGTTTCAGTCCCCTTTTTTAATCAAATGAATGGGCGGCTCTGCCTTCCCGGAGCTCCAATTGCCAGCTAAAACGGCACCTGGACCCACGTCTTTTGTATTGGGAACTGCTGCGCCGGGGCGCCGCTCCAAACGGCGGCAGCGAAAATGGCCGCGCAGGCAAACACAGCCGAGCCGGCGAAAACAGCTGCGCCGGCCAAACCAGGTGCGCTGGCGACCCGTGGGGCTCTTCCCCCTGGGAATCTCCTGGTCTGTGGGCAATAAAAATCCGTCTGGGAATGTGGCGTCCACTCACCCTCCACGCTTTCACTGGGAGCTGCAATCCTCAGCTGCTCCTAATCCTACAGTAGTATATTTTGTACTGTTCTCATGTTGTAATTGATAGGGGATTTTTAAAAAATCATTCACCAAAAATGACTACTATTATCCAAAAAAATTATAAATATGCTGATATTCATGACTTTTTTTTTCAACAGAAACCTGCAACTTAAAGAAAACAAGATAGTCTGCTGCTTACACAAACAGCAGAGAGGTCTTTCTTTAGTACAATGGACTGACAAGGAGCATAATTTTTGTAAGGATAAATTATGAAGGACTTTGAAACAGAACAAAAGACCACTGGGTGTATTCAGTGGAAAATAAGGCATCTAGCATAAGCTTTTGGGTTTTCTGCTTCTATGGGGCCCTAAGATTTTTCACAAGAGCTATTTTACAACTCTGAAAGTTGTAAATAACTGATAGCAGTGCATCTAATACTTGTCTAAAGATGTGAAAATTCCTGTCTGGTGGAGAGACAACTGATTTATCTGCGCCCTTGCCCTGATAGAAAAGGTCACTTTGGTTTGTGTTATTTGCAAATTCACTTTAGCATTTATGATTCAAATATATAATATGATTTCAACTTTGAAATCTCCTTTTAACTGGTTATAATATCTTACTAGTTCCTCATAAATTATTTAAATATTTCACATGTTCATATTTGCATGAGAGTCATAATTTTACCTTTTTCAAAAAAAATCATCTTTAACAGCTTATAGGATATATAGCATTTTAGACAACTAGCAACAAAGTTTGGAATTTGATGCTCACTATCTGATGGTTTACACCAAAATATAATGGAAGTGGAGATAATATTTTGTTAAATGGCCTTGGTTTCTGGTGTCTCCAGCAGCAGTACTATGCTCTTCTCCTGGTGAAAGATGTAGATAATTCATATTTGAAAGTTGCTCAAGAAAAAATAACTGTACTAAACAAGCACATGCAAGTAAATAATATTGAGATTCTTGAGTATTCACAGAACTAGAAATACTGCTTTTTGTTAATGGACATTTCTTTCCTATTATCTTACAATGCAGGAGACGTTCAGGAATGGGGTAGTCAGTTCTACCAGCAATTTCCCTTTGCATGAGTAGAGACAGTACATGCTTTGGGATTAGACTTTACTTTGTGATTCCACTTTTCCTTTACACTTTTCAACAAGTTAACTGCCTCTCTGCTGTGCTCCCGCAACACTCTACGGGATCTCTTCTAGCACTGATTGTACTGCATTGTAATTCTTGGTTTTTCTATCTACTTTACCAGACTGTGAGTTCTGTGAGAAGAGAGAACAGGTCATTTTCTCTGTATGATTTCAGCTGGTGAGTGAAATATATGATGAGTTGTCTGATGAGTAAATATTTAGTTAAATATTTACTAAAATTAAGATCATAAACTGAAGACTGGGCCTACAGTATTATCTAGTGGACTAATGGATTTCAGCTCCTATCAGATTCAGCAATATGGAAGGTATACAATGTTCAAGTATAAGATTAAGTAGAAAAACAGTAACAATGACAAGCTAGCATAAATCTATTTTTTATCTGGTCCACATGGATATGACTTTGATAGCTGTTGTTATTTTAATAAATAATCTTATAAAATGTTTTTAAAGCTTTTTTGAGACATGACCAAATTAGAGTAATTACCTTTGAACAGTATTTATTTTTTCTTCATCATTTCCTTGATCCATTATAGAGACCCAGTGATCATAGAGATCTGATGAAAAAATACTTCCTGGAATATTTCTCAGAAAATCCTTAAATAGATGGAAAGACAAATATTTCAAGTCATTATCCTCATGCCAAATATGTATTAGAGAAAGTAGAAGACATTTTGTTGAAAAGTTTCCTTAAATACTCTTTTCTGTGAACTACATGGAGCTTTGTGTCAACTCTCCAGTGACTTGGGGACACAAAAATATGTACTTTGATTTTCATGTATGTATGTATACACACACACACACACACACACACACACATATAAATAAAATTGCACTTTAGGTTCTGGGGTACATGTGCAGAACATGCAGGATTGTTGCACAGGAACCTACATGGCAATGTGGTTTGCTGCCTCCATCCCCTCATCACCTATATCTGGCATTTCTCCCCATGTTATCCCTCCCCAACCTTCCTACCCCCTGCTGTCCCTCCCCTAGTCCCCCCTCAACAGACCCCAGTGTGTGATGCTCCCCTCCCTGTGTCCCTGTGTTCTCATTGTTCAACACCCGCCTATGAGTGAGAACATGTGTTTGATTTTCTGTTCTTGTGCTATTAGCAGAAATCATTGGGATAACTGAAGTCTTCATTATGGTGGGAAAATAAAGGACAACCTATTTGGCTAAAACATCCTGTCTGCATACATTTTAGCAAACTAGTTCGACATGACAGGGTCTGGCGGTAAACCATCCTAAATTCTTTTTCCCCTGTCCTTTAGCTGGCTAGTTCAAGGAAATGAACCAAGGTGTCTATTAAAGTTCATAGTCTGGTAGTCATCATTCAGTCATTCTATATGCATTTATTCATATGTGCCAAGCACTATTTAAGTTGCTAGGGATGAAGAGGTAAATAAAAGAAGGTCTCTGTTATCTTAGAACTTTATATTCCAGTGGTATTAGTGCACAATTGCATCAAGAGGTACTTAAGGTTTCTCCCTGTAGTCCCTGTAGAAAGGCTCTCATATATTCGGGGAAAGAGAGCATTTCAGGTAATGGCTGGGTTCTAGAAGCTTGGAAGCTTGGGCAGCACAAGTATGCCGGATGTACACTAAATAACATGTCCACAGAATATTATCCTTTCCTTGGAGATCCTATTCTGCTGAGAACGTTGGTAGGGCTGAGTGTGGTAAAACTGAACTATGACATAAACAGGATATAACCAAAGGCATTTGTTGTTTAGCTTTTGTTGTTTGGCTTTTCTTTACAAAAAGCTTAAAACCAACTAAATCTGGTTCTTGTCCTGGTCCTACAGAGTTGATTCGAGGCCAGCTGTCTTTATTGCTTTTGGTGTGGCATTACCAAGGTCAGGCTTGCAGTCTAATCTCCACTTTAGTAAACTTTAGGCAGAGTAAACTCAGTACTGTGTTTGAGCACTGTACCCATGGTTGGCTACCCTCTTGCAATTTCCTGCTTACAACATAAGGAGAGGTAAAAGTCTGCAGTTGGGCAATTTTAAGTCTTGCTGGAAAACCAAATCAATAATTTTATCTATGTGTCTTACTGAAGGCAACACACAACTTGTTGCTTAGACATCATGTTTATAACAGTAATATAGAAGCTGTGGTAACTTCTTGTTACAATTAACTGATTATGTGGGCATCTTCCCCACTTGCCTATGAGCTCCTCTAGGGTAGGGGAAAACCCTTACCTTTTTTGTAAATGTCAATGCCAAGCACGGTCCTAGCCATAGTAGAGGTCATTAGTGAACTGCTGCTATATTGCACATGGCCAAATATTAATAGGAGCCAAGAGAAGGTCAATCAACTGTAACTGGGATTTTAAGATAATCTGAAAAGCTTCTTTGTAGTCTTGTCACTTTATTACCGTACCTTTTTTTTTTTTAGAATGTTCAACAAGAAGGAAGATTGACTAATTCAAAGTCTTCTTCTGTTCTATTATATCTTCTAGCAGAAATGTACCTTCATGCTTGTGATTCAAGTATATCATTACAAAAGTTACCTGTTTTGGGGTAAAGCTATTGAATTTTCAGTTACAAACTAATTTTAGCTGCTGTTCCCACTTTAGTAGTTAGATTTAGAAGAGGCAAAATCTGTTATTTCAAAATGGGGTAGGGACAATAGCTCTCTCTTAAAATCTCAGTGGAAAACATACTTATGATCTGTCTTGAAGAAAAACATCCTTAAATCTTAAACCTGCACTTGAAAGATAATAACTCGTAACATCTCAATGAACTCTTCCACAGCTGGAATAACAAGTTACGAAATACAACCACCATCACAGCTGAGAAGGATGTGAGAGCGATTCTAAACTGCAATCACTACTCACAGCACTGAACTGAATGTCTCCTCTCCTCCAAAACCAGAGCCAAGGCCATCAGCAGAAACCCAAAATTCATTTGAGAGATACTGCAGAATTAAATATGAACTTTTCCTTAAAGGTCTGATAGATCAAATTTACAGCGTTTCAAGCAATTTTCATCCAATTATAGTTTGAAGAGTTAAGCTATAACTTAAACTAAACTTCTATTTAAGCAAAACCAGCATAAGTGAAAAATTAAAGGAAAACTTAAGTACCACTTCAAAACAGACTTAAAAACAAGAAACAGAAGCTCAAAAGCTTTTGGTAAAAATTATCTCCCTTTCTTCAACCACTTGGAAGAAAATGTGGTAAAACATATGATAAACTGTTAATTACCTGGAACTCATTTAACCAGACTCTTCAATCATTTGGATCATTTTTTGTCTTTTGCTTATTTTTGGACAAATATTTCTGCAATTTGAAACATAATTTAACTCTTCTAGAACCACTCTTCTCTGCAATAGTATCAACAGTTTAGCACAAAATTTTAAGAAGTGTAGTGCTATGAAGAATAGCATAGTAGAATTTTTTTTCCTGCAGACATTCTTGGTCATTAAAGAATTTTTTTTTTTAAACACAAGCTTTACCTTTGTAAACTAAGAGACATATATAAAAAAGAAAAATTTATCATGCATAAAAAACCTTGGCATATATATCTGGCTAAGTATACCATACATATTTTTATTGTGTTCCAGGACTGAGGAGTAATCATAAACCCTGTGCAAAACAGATGAGATAACCTTAGCTTGAGTCTTCCAGTTCTCTTGCATATTTAATTGCAAAAAATCTATAGCAGGGTTTGTTTAAGAGCAGACATGGCTTATTTATAAAGAAACAGCTGATTGTACATAAAGTCATGAAGTGACATTCCATAGCACCTGGCCATTCAGATGGAGTATGGGTAAGCAAGAATCTTCTTCATCATATTTTCCCTAACTTGGTTTTCACATTTCAGCCTGAGATACAGGCTGGGGCCTTGTCTCGACCCCTAGCTCTAGTGCATTCCAGTTTTTTGGGAGGTGGGAGCCTGATGCAGGTCTGTAGAAGATGCTGCTAGGGTCAAAAGCTCTGCTTAAAGCTGGTTGACTTTAGGTTTTCCAAAAATGTAGAGCATTTCCAAGAATGTGGGGCAGAAAACATTTTAGAACTCTATATCTCTGTAACTATGGATGTGACTTACATAACAATGGGTAAAGTGTAAGAACCATAAAGTATGCCAAATGTGGTAAAAGTAAAAGAGAACATAGATGCTGAAGTCACTCTACTCTGCTTTTAAAGTAAAATGCATTAGGCCAGTGCGGTGGCTCATGCCTGTAATTCCAGCCCTCTGGGAGGCTGAGGTGGGTGGATCACCTGAGGTCAGGAATTTGAGACCAGTCTGGCCAACATGGTGAAACCCTCTCTCTACTAAAAATACGAAAATTAGCTGCACATGGTAGCACACACTTGTAATCCCAGCTACTCAGGAGGCTGAGGCAGGAGAATCACTTGAACCCAGGAGGTGGAGGTTGCACTGAGCCGAGATCACGCCATGGCACCCCAGCCTGAGCGAAAGAGTGAGACCCCGTCTCAAAAAACAAAACAAAACAAAAAAAAGTAAAAGGCATTAGGGGACAAGGGAACGCAGGATGATTATGTAAATAAGTGAAATTTTCAGTGATCTCAGCAATTTTTTATTTCAATTGTGAGGCAAATGTTTATTATGGCAAACTTCTGTAACTATTTTCAAACGTTTAATGTTTATATTTGAAAACTGCCTTCATTAAGAAAGTAGTGAGATAGTGAGGAAATAATCATAAGCAGGATGTATGTTTTGGTATACATGTGTTTTTTGATTTTTTAAACTTAAAGTTTAATTTTTTACATGGGGTGGCAGAAGTAAAGATGAGATTAGTGTGGGATAGAAAATTTAATAAGCATATGTGATATGTCATATCATCAGTGGTAGCTTTTAAAGTCTAATGTTGACTTTGTGAAATATTTTTAAAACAATTTTTAGTGTTAAAAATTATGTTAATAAATCTATTATGGGTCTTTGCAGGTAGAAATAATGCTCATAATGAAAAAGTAAAACAAACACCTGTCTTTCTCTAGAGCTACACCATGGGGTGGATAAGGGGAGGACTCTTCTTACCTTTAAGACAGATGCTATCACAAAAATAGATTCACAGTCTAGGTGTACTTCAACTCCAGAATTCAATTTCTCTTTTAGTTCTCTGCAGGATTTCACATTGGCCGACTGCCTGAAGATGCCTTTGGTGAGGGGTCCTTTTTGATTAAGAAAGAAAAGCATATCCTATGGCGAAGCAAAGGAAAATAAACAAAATGGCACTTCACACACACAAGGGAATGCATACTTGCCCTCTTTGGATGCCAGAGGCTAGGGGTACTAGGGTAAAAATGCTAAAGGATTGGAGCTAAATAAACAGCTGGAAAAATTAAAGTCACCTTTTTGGAGAGTAGAATGGTAGTTACCAGGGGCTGGTGGTGGTGGTGGTGAGGTTGCAGAGATGTTGGTCAAAGGATAAAAAATTTCAGTTAGGAGGCATAAGGTCAGGTGATCTATTATATAACTTAGTGATTATAGTTAATAATAATAATGCATTGTATTCCTAAAAATTGCTCAGAGAGTGAATTTTAAGTGTTCTCTAATTTTGCTTTCTATCTGTATGTCCTCTGCTTACAGTGTAGGAAGAGAATGGGTTCTGAAGACAAGCAATCATGGGATTCAAAACCCAGTTATGCCACTTAGGTACTGTGTAACCTTGAGTACAGTACTGAGGCTTTAAAAAAATTTGTAAAGTAGGGATGGGATGATGACATGATAATAACTATCCCCTAAATTTGTTGTGAAGCATAAACAATAAAGTGGCTAAACAAGTGTCTGGCATTTATAGATGCACAATATAGTATAAAATGCCATACATCGAGTATAGTGCTTGAAGGATACTGGAGACTCAATAAGTACTGCTTAGCATTGATTATTTAAAATATCAACTGGAGATGATATAAACTCAGTGGCTTTCATCTGACCCACTCTATATATAAAAGATAAATAAATGCCAGGGAATATATCTTTATGCGTGAGCACTTGAAATAGAAATAAAAAGGATTTAAAAACTTAAGTATGAGTTTGAGTAGCTTCTGCTGCTACAGTGATAAATGAAGACTTTCAGAACAATGTGACGTTCAAGAAAGGATTTGTGAGTAATAATACAAATTCTTGGTCTACAGAGCAAATTCTACCTTATCTGAGCAGGCTTACATGGCTCTTTCCTGAAATCAGTAGACTAGATTATCTCTTCCTATTACGTCTTCCTTATGATTTCACGGTGAAATCAGATTTTGTTATTTGGAAGAATAATAATGAAGATTCTTAGCCAAAGACAGTGGTGTCTATAATTTTTCCATATGGGCACAGATTTCCCTCTCAGATCTCTCCTTTCCCAAACACCCTTTCCCATCAGTTGACAGGCCAAAATGAGCCTTACCAAGACAGGTTTGGGCAGATTGTCGTTCTCACAAATATTTGGCAGAGAAATTCCAAAGAGCTCTCCTGGCATAGGTGATGTTGGCGATGTGGGCAAGTTGTCCAGGTGAGTGCTAGAACCTCGCCAGAAGGCCCAGTTTATGATAGATCTTCTCCTTTTAAATGTCTTATGACCTGAATCTAAGGAAAAAGTAAGCTTATTAGAAACACGAGTTTCGTTCACTTAACCTTATTTCTAATTCTATGGTATGTTTGTTGCTATGGCTCAAACAGAAAAAAATGCTTATAGATGGCTTTTGTAATTGATAATTCAACCTATAAAATTTCATTATGGTATCTTATAAATGAAGGGCCGATCAATGAAGGAAGAACCAAATGTTGGGGTTCTTCTCCCATCCAGTTTTTGGACATCACTGGTCTGTTTACTCAAGTTTTGGCACTACATTTTCAAAGATGAAAGAAAGACTCCCTTATTGAACTCTAACAACTAAAAGCAAAAAGTGTTTCATACGAACACATTTATTTTCCTGTTTTAAAGATAAGATTAAGTATACGAAAAGGTTAAGACTATGGTTAAATATTGAGAAAAAAAAAGTGTGAAAAGGGGTAAGGTAAAGGGCGAAGGGGAAGTAGGAGTAAGAGGGACAAGATGAAAGGGAAAAGGAGGAAGAAAGGGAAGAAGGAAGAGAAGAAGAGGGGGAGAAGAAAGAGTAGAGGAGTTTTCTCTGTTAAGATGTTCTTTAGAAATAAAGAATACTTTGTTATCTGATGTCCTACTCCCCTTTTGAGAACACAGACAGGAAGCTAATGTCCTAAGTTTTTTCCTTTCTTTGCAACTGCAGACTTTATGTTTCCTTTCAGTTCCTGACTTTAAAGTATGTTCAAGGCAGCATGGATGGACACAAACATGAGTGAGACTTGCCCTTACTGATGAAGTTTATAATCTAATAGGGATAAATAAAGAACTGATCAGGGTGAGGAGAAAAGCAAATATGTTAATAATATTATGTCAAGGGAGGATCCAAGATGGCCGATTAGGAGCAGCCCAGGATTGCAGCTCCCAGTGAAAGCGGGGAGGGTGAGTGGACGCTGCATTCCCAGACTGATTTTTATTGCCCACAGACCAGGAAATTCCCAGGAAGAGGAGCCCCACAGGTCGCCGGCGTGGCTGGTTTGGCTGGCGCAGCTGTTTTCACCAGCAGGGCGGCGCTGCTGTTTTGGCCGGAGCCCCGGCGCGGCGGTTACCCATACAATATATGTGGGTCCGGGTGCTGTTTTAGCTGGCAATTGGAGCTCCAGGAAGGCAGAGTCGCCCATTCATCTGATTAAAAATGAGGACTGAAACAGGCAGCCAGGCCAGGAGAGTTCCCAGGCAAAAAATGCGCCACAAACCTCAGAGCCCACTGTTTCAGCTGGTGCAGTGGGTTGCCGCAGGGGAAATCACACAGATCCCGGTGACTTTTCAACAGGCGACTGGAACACCTGGGAGACAGTCAACCATTCAACGAAAAAATTTAAAAAAAGCTCTGAGGCATGGAGCCAGGTGCTAAGGCTCAGCTGGTCCCACCCCCACAAAAAAAGAGCCATCAGAAATGCTCTGGATTGAGAGTTTCACATCAAGCACAGCTGAACCCGGGAAGGGCCAGCTCTGTGGGGGAGGGGCGTCCACCATTACTGAGGCAGTCTGCCACTACAGAGGTAGTTTGCCATTGCAGAGGCAGTTCTAACTACACTGGTATAAACTGGACTGCAGGTAAGTTCACATGGCAGCTGGGCAGAGCCCACAGCAGCTCAGCAAAGCCTCTGCAGGCAGACAGTGACTAGGCTGCCTGTTTGCCGGGCAAGGCAGCCCTGAGGAAAAATGCAGCAGCACAAGGGAAACTCATAAATAAAGCCCTAACTCCCCGGGACAGAGCACCTGGGGAGAAAAAGGGGTTTAAGAGTTCTGCTGCAGCAGATTTAAACATACCTGCCCAGCAACTATGAATGAACAACGGAGCTCACAGCTCAGCACTTGAGCTCCTATAAAGGACAGACTGTCTCCTCAAGCAGCTCCCTGACCCCTGTATATCCAACGAGTCACCTCATAAAGGAGAGCTCAGACTGATATCTGGTGGGTAATCTTCTGGGGCAAATATAGCAGAAGAAGAATCTGGCAGCAACCCTTACTGTTCTACAGTCACTGCAGGTGATCCCCAGGCAAGCAGGGCCAGGAGTGGATCTCAGCAGTCCTACAGCAGAGGGGCCAGACTGTTAGAAGGAAAACTAAGAAACAGAAAGAAATAACTTCATCATCAACAAACTGGACATCCACTCAGAGACCCCATCTGAAAATCACCAACCAAAAAGATCACACATAGATAAATCCACAAAGATGGGAAGAAACCAGCACAAAAAGGAGGAAAACACCCGAAACCAGAATGCCTCTCCTCCTACGAGGGATCACAACTCCTCACCACCAA
>PVKV010043012.1:0-10340 GCA_004027835.1 Alouatta palliata | reverse complement strand
TGAAACCCCGTCTCTACTAAAAATACAAAAATTAGCTGGGCATGGTGGCACGTGCCTGTAGTCCCAGCTACTCGGGAGGCTGAGGCAGGAGAATTGCTTGAACCCAGGAGGCGGAGGTTGCGGTGAGCCGAGATCGCGCCATTGCACTCCAGCCTGGGCAACAAGAGCGAAACTCCGTCTCAAAAAAAAAAAAAAGAAAGAAAAAAAAGAAACTACCATCAGAGTGAACAGGCAACCTAGAGAATGGGAGAAAATTTTTGCAAACTCCTCATCTGACAAAGGTCTAACATCCAGAATTTACAAAGAACTTAAACAAATTTACAAGAAAAACAAACAAACCCATCAAAAGGTGGGCAAGAGATATGAACAGACACTTCTTAAAAAAAAAAAAAAAAAAAACATTTACACAGCCAAAAAACATGATAAAAAGCTCAACATCACTGATCATCAGAAAAATGCAAATCAAAATACAATGAGATAGCATCTCATGCCAGTGAGAATGGTGATTAAGTAAAAAGTCAAGAAACAATAGATGCTGGTGAGGCTGTGGAGAAATAGGAACACTTTTATACTGTTGGTGGGAATGTAAATTATTTCAACCATTGTGGAAGATGGTACAGAGATTCTTCAAGGATCTAGAACCAAAAATACCATTTGACCTAGCAATCCCATTACCCAAAGGAATATAAATCATTTTACTCTAAAGATGCATGCACATGTATGTTTATTACAGCACTATTTACAATGTGGTACATATATACCATGGAATATTATTCAGTCATAAAAAGGCATGAGATTATGTCTTTTGCAGGGACTTGGATGAAGCTGGAAGCCATCATTATCAGCAAACTAACACAAGAATAGAAAACCAAACACTGCATGTTCTCACTGATAAGTAGGAGTTGAACAGTGAGAACACATGGACACAAAGAGAGGAATAAACAACTCATTACAGCCTGTTAAGGGATGGGGGGCATGGGGTGGGAACTTAGAGAATGGGTTATTAGGTGCAGCAAGGCACCAAGGCACATGTATACCTCTGTACCACATCTGCGTGTTCTGCACATGCATCCAGAACTTAAAATAAAAATAAATAAATAAATAAATAATAAATCCTTATGCTACAGGTCACTGCCTACACCATTAAATCACAGTGACTAATTATGGGGTTTGGTCAGCCATAGTTTTTTAAACTCTCCAGGTAATCCCAATGCACAGCCAAATTTGAGAATCACTGTTTTACCTAATAGTTTGCAACTGGGAATGCTTAATTGAGAGCTATATCTTCAAAATATTTTATGGTCGTATTTTACATTCATATAATGGACATGGATCTGACACTGATGGATATAATGGACATGGATCTGACACTGATGGAATATGGAACATGCTGCCCCAAAATATGGCACCTTGGTGTTTAAAGAAAAACAGTACAATCTAGGAAGGTCATCTTTTTTTTTTACCTTTTCCAGTCTTTATCTGAAGCAAGTTTCCAGAGGTGCCTTCCCTATACCTGGAGGAAAGGAACTTCGTTGTCTCTGGAAACACAGGGACACAGAGAAGAATCTGAACAAACGAGCCTTGCTATGCTCCTCCCGGTTTATTAGCCATTAGATAATACCCTCTTCGTCCAATCCATACTTATACATGACTGTCCACTCTTCATCAAACCAAAGATAAAAATAAACAGGTCTCTGTTTCTTTGGATTTTCATTTCTGAATCCTCCCATGTCAAATAAAACTCACATTAAATACATACGTACGATTTTGTCTTGTTAATCTGTCTTCTGTTATAGAAGTCTCTGCCATAAGGGTGAGGAAAAAACAAATATTTCCTCCCCTACAACAACAAGCAGACCCTCCAAAATCCAAACTCATTTTGATAAGTTATAAATTTGTGGAAGGCTTGTTACTTTCTTAAGTCAAATGTTGTAACGTGGGCTGCGATCCTAAAATCTCTGATGCTACAAGAACACATGTTCTTTATTCAGAAACTGCTCTTGTGGATCTAAGGCCTTTGATATGATACATTCTTCCCGTGAAGCCCTTCGCATATACAATAAAATTCATAGAGGCAAGCTTCATTAGCAGGATGCCAGTAAAGTCAGGGGGAAAAGTCAATGAAGCCCATCTACTTCCAGCATCAGGGAGAATTTTATGTTTAATATTTTCTGGAGTGCAATGTTGAAATGCCATTTTCTATTGATTTGCATTTGTTGGAAAGGCAGTGGGGGGCATGGTGATCTTTATGAGATCTCACAATCTTGCTGGCTGGTGTGTTTCATGCCATTGTGTTATTTAGTGTTATAACTGGTCTTGGTCATTTTATATTCCAAAATACTGATGGGGAGAAATATGACATTTATTATTGAAATATTAAAAAGAGGTTCAGTTCTACTGTTCAAGAACTTGGGTACTTTTCCTGTAAAATTTTTATTTTCCAAGTTTATATACTTTTAAAATCTGCATAGCTCTGTCTGACACACTGAATTATCCCAGGTGTTTATTTTGCCAGGGTACTTTCTCACTGTTCTTTGCTCTTTCCCTCCCTTTTTTCTTTACCCTTTACTTCTGAATTCCCAGTGTTAGGAAGCAAGTGAAGAATGGACTAAAATGAATTAGTACATTTCTTATTGGCAGCTCTCTTGAGTAGCCACTATATAAAATTTGATTTAGCACATAAAACACCTACAGGGGTAGAATTTAATCAGTGTCTTAAGCCTCTAGAATTTATAAAAACCTGAGATTCTTACAGTGCTTAATTTTAAAGAGTACAGTTTTTAATTTAGCTCTACTTTTCATTGCATGGGTCAGAGTTTAAATATACTACCATTTCAATTTACTTTGAGGAATCTTTTTTTCCTTCTTTTTTTTTTTTTTTTTTTTTTTTTTTTTTTTTTTTTTTTTTTTTTTTTTTTTTTTTTTTTTTTTTTTTTTTTTTTGTTGTTGTTGTTTTTGAGATGGAGTCTTGCTCTGTTTCCCAGGCTGGAATGCAGTGGCGCAATCTTGGCTCACTGCAACCTCCATCTCCCGGGTTCAAGCAGTGCTCCTGCCTCAGCCCCCCCAAGTAGCTGGGATTACAGGTATCCATCACAACACTAGGCTAACTGTTTTTTTGTATATTCAGTAGAGATAGGGTTTCACCATGTTGACCAGGCTGGTTTTGAACTATTGACCTCAAGTGATCCACCCGCCTCGGTCTCCCAAAGTGCTGGGATTACAGGCATGAGCCACCATGCCTGGCAGCACCTTTTTTTTTTTAATACAAAAATAAGTTCACTTTTGGAATCATTTTTTTAAAAACTGAATCTATACTTAATTATATTGTTTGGCTCTGTGTCCTCACCAGAATCTCACTTTGAACTGTAATCATCTCCATGCATCAATGGTGGGAGGGACCATGGAGATAACTGAATCATGGGAGTGGTTTTTCCCTATACCATTCTCATTACAGTGAGTGAGTTCTCCTAAGATCTGATGGTTTTATAAGCATCTGGCATTTCCCCTGATTTCACTCATTCTCTCTTCCGCCACCTTGTAAAGAGGTGCCTTCTGCCATGATTGTAAGTCTTCTGAGGCTTTCTCAGCCATATGAAACTGTGAGTCAATTAAACCTCTTTCCTTTACAAATTACCCAGCGTCAGGCAGTTCTTTATGGCAGCTGAGAATGGACTAATACACTCAACATTAAAATGACAATGATTATGAAGTTGTAAGAGTAACTTAATGTGGCAACATTTACTCTTTCAATTGTAAAATGCTTAATATGTTATACTTCAGGTATACCTCTAAAGTGTAAATAATCTTAAATTATTACAGGAGAAATTTAGAACACATAGTGTATTTCCTAAATCCATATTCCCCTGGCCTATGGAATAAGTTCTTGAACATTAAATAATGAAGATTGATTCAACTATTCATTCACAGTTATTCATTAAATGTCTGGTGTTTTCCATAAACTGACCTGGGCATGAGGATGGAATATAGTACTCTCAGGACACTTCCAAAAAGACAGAGAAACATTTAAACAAATACAGTACATTCATATTCAAATACGGTAATGGCTTTGTGTATGTGAATGCTGTAAGATCACAGCAAGGCCATGTAAACACTTTTCTGAGATACTCAGCTACATGATCATTGGGAATATTATATTTGAGTTGATTTTTGAATTGGGAAGGAGTTCCCAGGAAAGAAACAAATGAAAGAAATTCCAGGCATAAAATAAAGCATTTGCAGCTACAAACAATGCAAGGAGTTTGGCAGGGACTTGGCTCTCAGAGTGAAAGTGGGGCAGTGGCAGGTGATGAGGCCCAAGGGGCTTCCAGGGTCTGGGAAGTCATGCTAAGTGGTCTGAAGTTCATTCGTTTGGGAAATTACTTGTGGTTAAGGCATACTCAGTTCTTAAACTTTAAAGGGTAGATAGGACATCAGTGGAGAGCTGGAGGAGGGATTCACAGTTTAGGAAATCAACATAACAGTCCAACTGAACACCCACAACTGAAAACAAAACCACATTTTAAAACTGCATGTTGATTACAAAAGCCCTGTTTTTATCTAAAAATGTGTGTTTCACAAACTTCAAGTTAAAATGCAACCACTCTGCAGGACAGCTTCCAAACTTCTTATGAACTCAAAATCGATAGGCATTGTCAGGGAGACAATGAAGCCTAAAAATAATTTCGAGTATCTGAATGCACTCAGGGCTACTTTTAAACGCTGGCCATGACTAAGTTTCTCATCCTGGTGTGTTACCAGTTGGAAAATCTGTTCTGTAAAAAAAACAAAAAAAATTTTACTTTTGCTACCTTTGTGTTATACAGATTTTTTCACAATATTTCTATCCATGTCAAAAAGTTGTACCCATATGTTTTTATAATTCTTGTTCTATCAAGCAATGACATAGTTTTTCTGTATTTGACAAATCTTCATTGAAGTACATGAAAGAAATTAAATAGAAAATGTACCTGTCTTGGCACATGTTGGGGCAACTGGAAAATTTTTCCCAGCTCCCAAGCTTTCCGTGGGAATGGTTGTGGCCTCCACTGAGACTGACAATTGAGACTGAAGCTTAACTTTTTCTTCTATCCAATTTTTCTTTCTTTCCTTTTCCCCAGGTATTGATCCCCAGGGAACTCCTTTCTTAACTATCCTCTCTGCTAAACCCCATGTCAGATTTTGCAACTTGAGAAACCAAGTGTATGACCCTTGGAAAAATCACTGAGAGTTAATGGCAGAGCAAGAATTTTAAATTCATATCTGTTGGCTACAATGCCTATTTGGAAAACCGTGATACAAAACTATTACCAATTCAAAATAATGCATCAACCGAAATTATTTAAGCTAATTCCATGTTCTGATAACTACCCAAAAGACTTGCTCCCAAGAAACAATAAAATAAATGTCTGTAGTTGATGCTTATTGATCAATTGTGGTGGTAAAAAGACCACCACACAATCAGTTGTGGAACTCACTAGACTTTCTCAGACCTTATACCAAATGGTTCGAATCATTTATGGGATGGCATAACTGACAGCTCTGCAATGGGCCAACTCATCTTTTGGAACAGGCTTGCAGGCGTCCTTATCCATCAATGGCAGCTCTGTTAAAACTTACCCTTTCTCCCTCTGCTTTACCCTTTTGGCACTCCCTAACTTTAAAAGATGCTTTGTTTTTAATTTTCAGTTACTATGGGTACATAATAGGTATATATATATATATATATATATATATATATATATATATATATATTCGTGAGGTATATGTAATGTTCTGATAAAAAAGCATACAATGTACAATAATCACATCAGGGTAACTGGAGTATCTATCACCTCAAGCATTTATTTATTTATTTTGTATTAGAAACATTCCAATTTCATCCTTTTAGTAATTTTAAAATATAGAATATACTATTATTGACTATAGTCATCTTGCTCTGCTATCAAATACTACATCTTATTCATTCCATGTAACTACATTTTTGCACTTATTAGGCATCCTCATTTTTACCTTTATTTTTATTGTTAGCATTTGATACCATCTTTTATGACTTTGACAATTCATTTTGTTAATTTTCTCTCTTCTTCCCCACTAGACTGCCAGCTCCATAAGGACATGGATTTTTGTCTGTTTTGTTCTCTCCTATATCCCCAGCACCTAGATGAATGCCTGATACATAGTAGGCTGTCACTAGCATTTGTTGAATAAGTGAATAACTAAATGGTTATTTCTTCCTTGCAAAGGGTTTCCTGGGAAGAGTTGTTTTTCTCTATATACATCCCCAAAAATTTAGTGTAGACTTGAATTATAAGATCTGCCTCATTATAATAGTCACATGTTTACTTAAATACCTTCATATTAACTCATCCTCAGTCTTTTTAAATAGAACTCAAAACCAGTAATCAAATATTCAAATACATCAGCTACCTATATATTTCACTTTTCTTGGATTTGTCTCCATCACCTTCTTCTTCAGCATCAGCCTGAGAATTTTACTAACCACTCATCTGTGTTGTATTTCTATTTCCTACATTCCATGTTTTCCCCTCTCATTTTTTACTTCCTAATATTTGGTGGAGCACTTCCTCCAATAACTTTCTTTACCCATTATAGAGTGCCCATTCACACTCTAAAATGCCTTTATTATATTTTCATATTTGATAGTTCAGTTGTGTACAGTATTTTAGTTTAGAAATAATTTGTGCTTTAAAATGTGCAAATACTTCTTCATTATTTTGTAGATTCCCATTTTGTCAGTGAGGCATGCAATGCCATTCTGATCATTGGCCCTTAGTATCCCAACTTCCTGGAATATATTAAGATTTTCTCTTTATCATTGGTATAGGTTTCTATAATTGTGTATTTTTATTGTTATTTTGCTCTTATTAAGCTGGTACTTTCAATCTGAGAAATTCATGTTCTTTATTTCTGGAAAGTTTACATAGAAGATTTCAAGAATAATCTTCTGCCATTTTTTTCTGTTTCTCTCTGAATCTCTTCTTATTTAGATTTTACTCATCTCTTACATATTCTCTAATTTTCTAAAGTTACTTTATCATATTTCTCATTTTTTTCTGCTTTGAGATAGTCTTAAAATTATCCTCTAACCTTTTATTAGCATTTCAATTTAATTTCCAATATATTATTCTATCCTCTACAGTTAGTTTTTTTAAAATTTTAATACTATCTACAGCTTATTCAATGAATGTGGTATTTTCCTAAAAATATTTTTGTATTACCATTATTTTAGTTTACTTCTCCCTGCCTATAAACATGTTGTTCTCCCCTTTCCTCTATTCCTCTACTCCTTTTTCCCTTTCTTTTTCTCTCTTCTCTCTTTTTTATGTTATAGTTTCCCAAGTGCCAGAATTTTTAGCTGCCCACATATATTTACAAGTGAGATAACAGTAAAATGATTACATATACTTTGTGCACTAATGAGGCGTATAAAAATATTGGCCTTTGCAAATAAATAGGTAAGAATTCCAGCCATTTAATCAGGAGTTCCACAAATGGCAGTATTTCCTGGCCTTTGCTCCTAAGCCAATCAGAAACTATTTAATGGTTTCTCAAACTATATCAAGAATGGAGCAAGTGTTGGGATATTCTCACAGTTCTATTAACAGATCACACTTAATTCTCCTGTTTTTACTATGGCATCCCACCCTGTCTTCAGTGATACCTAGTGCCCTCTTGTCTATAGCCTCTCTGGCTTAATCTCTCTAGAACATAAATTGCAAGACCTGGAATGCAGGGGTGGAGAGGTATCCAGACACTGTTGGTTGGGTCAAGAGATTTAAGGTCACACTGGTCCTTTTTAAAGTTTGCAACCTATTCTCCAATGTTAAACCCACCTGATGAGCAAAAATTTCAAGATTGTTTTCTCAATTATACCACCAAAAAAAAACAAAAACAAAACACACACACACACACACACACACACACACACACACACACCCTGGGAAGAAAAGATTTTGCCTACTATTCTCGAGGCTTTCTATGGTTTTTTTGTTAGAAACATTTTGTTTCATGTTAGCTTCCTTCTTGAGGGTTTGGCGTCCAGCTTTCTTTTACCTAATTAATCAGCTATTTCTATGTATAGAGGTATAAATCATATTAAATGTTGCTCATTATTTCAAATGATACTTTTTCTATATTTTAAGAAATTTCTACATTGTAAAGCTTACATATCCAACAAAGATAAGAATCAGAATCCCATATTCCAAACCTCCCTTTCAGCAAGGAGCAGACACGTGACCTTTGTATCTATCAACAAAGAACACTATGGGCAAATTTCATTCAAAATTGAGCAGTGTGTAAAAATAGGACAAGGAGGATCTTCTATCCTATCTGTCTGGCCCAGCTGGCAGAAGAGGCATTTGTGTGTCAGTGAAAGCAGGGACTACTTGCTATCACAGAAACAGTGATTGAAAAGTTGGAAAAATAGTAATGATGGTGAAGCCCAGCTCCCAGTCTTTATTTATGGTAGCAGTTGCTTTTGTATCTTTCATATCTTTCATATCAGCTGCACTTTCCCAATTAAGACAATTGTGCTTCTTGGTATGGTGTGCTAGCTCCTAGTTGCTTTCTCTAGACCTCACAAAACTGTGAGCCAACTTATATTCTTTACCAAACCACTATATTTGTCTGTTCTTGCATTGCTATAAAGAACTACCTGAGATTGAGTAATTTATAGGAAAATAAGTTTAATTGGCCTATGGTTCTGTAGGCTGTACAGGAAGCATAACACTAGCATCTACTTCAGGGGAGGCCTCTGGAAGCTTATGATCATGGCAGAAGGTGAAGTGGGAGATTACATGTCACATGGCAAAAGCAGGAGAAAGATATAATACAACAAATATGAACCTTGAAAAGTTACACTGAGTGAAAATAAAAGTCAAAGTAACACCAAATACTGTATGGCTATATTTATATTAAATGTCCAGCAAAGGAAAATAAACAGAAGGAAAATGTAGATTAGTGTTTGTCAGGTTCTGGAGGGAGGGGAGAAGGGGTATAGTATTTCTTTTGGGGATGACAAAATGTTCTAAAATTAGTGATGACAAATGCATAATTCTGAGAATATACTAAAAGCCACTAAATTATATACTTTCAAAGCAGAATTTTATGACATGTACACTATATTTCAGTAAGGCTATTATTAAGCCAGAGAGAAAGAATAAACAGAGCAAAAATTTATTTCTCCATTGTTCATCCTGCTAGACTCCAGGTTGGTATTGGCTGTGTTTTCTTTCTAAAGCCAAAGTTCACAATAGAGGAATCCTGATCTTTAGCTACAGGTCTGTTCATGTTCTGACAACCACTCAACCCCTTGTCTTTTAAGGCCTACCAGTAATAGTGGTTTTCAGTTGTAATTATCCGAGGGCTTCTCTATCATCTCTTGTTGCATTCTTTTAAACCAGCTTACACATTTATAAACTATTCCTTCATAAAATTATTTTTAGTCACCTCATTTGAATGTGGCACCTGTTTTCTGCTGGGCCCCAGATCAATACACCTGGTTAATATGAGCTGACTCCTAACTGGTGGATATACACTCAGTTTGCTGATGTAATCACATTTGTACTTAAAGTACTAATAACAGATTCTGGACAACAACAAGTCTATCAACATTTTAAGTGGACTGATATCTGCCCCAAATCTGCTGTGTGATATTCTATATACTCCATAGGCCATGACTGTCCGCTTACTTGCCGATTCACCATTAGAATTAAGCTTCAGAATATGAGGAGACATCTAGTGGATCATCTTGGAACCAAACGTATTCTTTTTTCCTTCGTACAACCTTAGCCTTACTTGCTCATGATGATCAGCGTCCATTTCCCATGCCAGGATAGTGCCAGCTACTTGCCCGCTCCTTTCTTGGTACAAAAGGCCTGAAACATCTGGGAAGTAGCCACAGCTTTGAAGTTTAATGGGACTCTTTTGTTGTGTTTCCTGATAGAAATATTCTCCTCTGAGATCTAGGATATCCAGTCCTGAAGAACTTAAAATTATTGGGACAGGAAGTACAGATATTTCCAATGGGTGCTTAGAAATGATGGTAAAACATTATTTTTTTTAATATATATACTTTTTATTGCATTTTAGGTTTGGGGGTACATGTGAAGAACATGAAAGATTGTTACATAGGTACACACATGGCAGTGTGATTTGCTGCCTTCCTCCCCATCACCTATATCTAGTATTTCTCCCCATGCTATCCCTCCCCAACTCCCCACCCCCCGCTGTCCCTCCCCTTTTTCCCCCTGACAGACCCCAGTGTGAGATGCTCTCCTCCCTGTGTCCATGTGTTCTCATTGTTCAACACCCGCCTATGA
>PVKV010043011.1:0-10335 GCA_004027835.1 Alouatta palliata | reverse complement strand
GCAACCTCCGCCTCCTGGGTTCGAGCGATTCTTCTGCCTCAGCCTCCCGAGTAGCTGGGACCACAGGCGTGTGCCACCACGCCTGGCTACTTTTTGTATTTTTAGTAGAGACAGAGTTTCACCATAGCCAGGATGGTCTCAATCTCTTGACTTCGTGATCCGCCCGCCTTGGTGTCCCAAAGTGCTGGGATTACAGGCATGAACCACCATGCACAGCCTATTCCAAAATTTTTCTAGGAAAACAGGTAAATATTTCTTCCAATATTAACTCAAACAAAATTGGGAGCAAGTGATACATACCCATTTAAAAACCAAACTGAGAATGGATTTACCTCTTCCCAAAAAATCCAACAGAGGAAAGCAGAAAGGAGCCTCTTCTGACAGAACTAATCCCTGAGAGTAAGAAAACACCTAACTATATAGCCAACTACTTACCAATTTATGCAGAATAAGATACTGAGTTTTAAACTTGCCTGAATCATAATCTTAAATAATGACAGTTTTCTAGACCTCCATTGCTAAATTATCAGCTTTGGCTTTGATACAACATTTCTTGTTACAAAGGAAGTATTAAGAGGATTTTTGTCTTAAAAAATATATATATGTGTGTTTTTCAAATATATATATGTGTGTGGTTGTATAGATTATTGTGGTTGTATAGATATATATGTATATATATATTCGTTGGAGGGGGTAAGGAGGCTATGTAACTTCCACATTAAAACAGGTTATGGGCATAAGTGACCCAAACTGGGGCTTTGCTTTTAAAAAAATGAGGAAATAATTGGTTGTGAAGAGAATGCTAGAAGTGAAGGAGAACAAAGCTCTGCTTCCAATTTGTTTCTGAGCACTGGTGCATACATTATTTTTTGGAATAATTGAAGATGATCCATTTTAATGGAAGAGTAAAGTTTAAGTTCTTCAGAACCATGCCTGAAGAAACCCAAGACAGACCGCATTGAAGTGGCCCACACTGGGCTGGATGAGGGGCATCTTGTACAGAGATCACGATGTGCCGAAGACTAGTTTTTCCACCAATTTCTGAGCCACATAGTTCTCTTTCCCCAGACTTGTGGATTTCGTGCTCACACACAACTGAGATTGTGAGACCGTATGATGAGAAATAATGTGACTTCTTTAGAAAAGTGCAATAATGTAGTATTTCTGTCTCCTTAGTGTTTGACAGGGTAAAATAAATACCAGTTATAACTTCTATTAGGGTTTGATCAGAGAACTAGTACTCTTTGAATGACATACAATAAGCAGTTTATTTTAGGAATTAGATGTCATACGATTGTGCACTGGTTAAGAAGTCTATGCAAAGTGATTGACCTTGTATCTGACTGCAAGGATGTTACAGGTAACAGGTGACAGGTTACAGGTAAGCCAGGTTGGCAGCTGGGACATAGAGTGAGGCCTAATAAAACCCACACACTGACACCTATTAAGATGAATTAAAACTGATCAGAACAAACTGGAACTTAGATTTTTCTCACCATCTCCAACCCAGGTGATGTGGATGAGCTACAGGAGAAGCTGGCAGCTTTCCCCACAGCGCTGGACACACACAGGCTCAGAAAGGTCCCAAGGGGGTGAAAGAGCTGCAGGCCTGGTGAAGTCTACAGAAACAAGGTCAGTGGGCAGGATGTCTGTGGGCTGTTCTAGGGTCCAACTCCCTACACTCAACTTTAGTGAGTAAAACTAACATTGCTTGACAAGCAGAGCCCCAGGCAAAAATGTTGCTAGTGGATTACCAGAAGTAATAGAGAGAAGGGCCGCTCTTTGTTTCTACCCCTTGATATCTAGATCCACAGATTATGGCTACAGGGGAAGCATTGTACAGCTGTTGCTGACTTAGAGCATGCTCCACCTCCTGGACAGCGTTATTCCAGGCTCACAAAATGCTTCCACTAGCTAGCATGGTAACCAAGTCTTTAGAATTCCATTCCACTAATATATCAGGCCAGTGACATCAAGGTGATTGATCGGAGACATAAGACCAGTGAAAATTTCATGCACTGGGCCCCATTTTTAAAATTTCATTTGCTGAAAAATTAGTTCCTTGGTCAGAAGCAATGGTACGTGGAATATCAAGATAAAGGCATTCTGTAATTTCATGGATGACAGTTATAGCAGGGATAGAAGAGAAGGAAAATCCACGTTCAAAGAAAGTATCTATGTTAGTGAAAGTAAAGATTTGTCCCTTTCATGATGGAAATAGTCCAGTATAATCAACCTGCTTCCAGAGACTGGCTGAACCCCTCCCCAAACCCCTTCCCATGGGAAATGTTGTTTCATTGGGACTCAGTGGTGTCTTATTGGTAAGTTAGGTTTCAATATTGGCTGCAACTAGATTGGCTGGGTGAGTGGAAATCCATGTTGCTGAATCAATGTTATTTCCCTACCCATCACACAATGGCCACTTTTATAACAATGCTATTGGGGAAGGATGGGGATTATTTCAGAAACAACAATAACTGGCATCAAAAAACTATGTCATCTGGCCGGGCATGGTATCTCATGCCTGTAATCCCAGCACTTTGGGAGGCTGATGGGAGTGGATCACCTGAGGTCAGGAGTTTGAGACCAACCCGGCCAACATGCTGAAACTCCATCTCTACTAAAGATACAAAAATTAGCCAGGCATGGTGGCAGGCACCTGTAATCCCAGCTACTTGGGAGGCTGAGGCATGAGAATTGCTTGAATGAAGGAGGCAGAGGTTGTAGTGAGCTGAGATCACGCCACTGCACTCCAGCCTCAGTGACAGACTACCTTTCAAAAAAAAAATCATCTGGTCTTTTTGAATATTATGCTGCTCCTCTCTTCAGATTTCTCCTTGGTAAGAATTTGCATAGGGCACAAATATATTGAGATTCCCTTTCAGTTCAGAGAGTTCTGTTCTCATCCTTCTCTCCCGGGCCTTCTTGTTAATAATTTTCTGATAGTAATTTTCAATTCCCTTTTCACCCATTACCAAACTATTAGCCACTGCAGGAGTGTCCATTGTAGATGGTTCCTTTGCCAATGCCTCCTTGAAGGCAAAGTGAATGACCAGGTATGCACCAGGTGCTGTCCACCAGGAAGTGCCCTGTATTGAGCATAGCCCGGAGTGGGGCTGTAGCACTTCAACTTTCTACTTGCAGGTACTGTAAGCACATTGTGTTGCATTTTCTGCAAACAGGCTCAATTTTTCTTCACCTGTAAACTGTTTATATAGTTCTTTACTTACAGACTATAACAGGCATACAGGTCATGGGCCTATGAACAGTGTACTCATGCAACTTACTTGTGTCTTTAGGACAAGCTAGAGCTGGATTCGCACGTTATACTTTCATTCGATAAGGAGTCTGGGGTCTTTTTCTATGGAGCTGAAAAACACTCGGTCCAAGATTCTGAAAATATGTGTAGTGAGACAGAGTAGGAGTTGGAGGAGCTGTGGCCCCTGCCAACAGGGTGAAATAGCAGATCTGTGACAATGATATGAGCTACACAGTGCATGGCACTTTACGCAGATCTTCACAACATTAAAAAATTACTTTGCATGTTTACTATGTTTTATTTCTTTGGCATATTACAGGTAAGTTGCTGCTGCATTAGTTTCTTTCTAAATATTTTCTTTCTGCACTTTCTTTATAAAACCATTTCCACTTTCCAAGAAGAGGCCAATATTATATGCATCACAGACGCCAGCTGCCATGCTGTTATACTGCTAGTTTGCGAGACCCAGTGCTCTACAGAATGTTATTGACAGCAAAATACCACACAGTGTCTCCCAAAAGATGAGTGCTACTTTTCCTCTAGCTGAAATCAAAGAGGAGGGATTCGATTTCCAGAAATAAGATCTGAAGTCCTGAACAGAATAAATTTCTCAAAGGCAATATATATTGCAGTAAGTTTCTGCCATAATGAATGCCAAAATAGGTTATCTTCAGGGACTTAAACTGTACGAGGCTGCCTGTCAGACTCTTGTCAACAGTAAATGGGTCCTCACTGCCCTTTAATGCAGGACGGTAAACCAAACTCCTGCTTGCCATATCCAAAGAATTTCAACTCTGAAAGGAACAATAGGAATTTTCAACCTCAAACCTCTCACTTTCAGTTGGAAAACTGAGACTCATCAAAGTGAAATGCTGTACCCACTAGGCTGAATTCAAGGTAACTTCTATTTCACAGAATGAGTTGTGCCCTATTACATTGAGTCTATTGGCACAATGAGAAATAAAAGAAAAACCAGTTTTGGAAAGTGGAGAGGATGGAAATTACCAATCATCTTTCTTTGTTTTGGAGGTCAATAACAATATTTTGTAGTCTGATAGTTAAGCAGGGTCATTGGATTTGCTCTGGCTGACAGATTGTGAAAGGACTTGCAGCCCATTCAGACTGAACAGTAAAGGGCTTCTCTAGCTTCTCTCTTCTCCTGCCACAGTGACCGTGGAAGCATCCTGCTGTGATGGAGAAACTGTGACTCATGTGTCTGCATCCCTGAGCTTTCACCTGGAGGAGGCACTGACCTTGCGCGTGAGTAACAGCTAAATGTCTGTTTTGTTATACCACTGAGATTTGAGGGTTTGATTATTTGTTATAGCACTGTACAGTATTTTACCCTGACTAATATATTTTAAAGTATGCTTATATTAAAAACGAAGTGATTTATAGCGACTCGGCAGAATGAGTAATGAAGAGTTGCCAGTGTTCTAATTTTGTCAATGATCAGCTTATGCTGAAGGCATTAAGTGCTCTAGCACGGGAAGTATGTCCCCAATTATAGTATATGTTGGATAGAGCATATTTACTTATTGAATATTTATTTAGAATATGCTGGAGATTTTATAGAAAAGTGAATATGAAATAATGATACTTTAGATTTTGTAAATGCTGCAAATTAATTAAGAAATTAATTTTTAATTCTAGTTATTAAAGTTACCTCTATTATAAATGTGGCTACATTATATACCTTCTGCTTCTGGACATCACTAGGCCCAAATATCCCATCTTTTTTGCCAGATTTCAGCACAGTATAACTCTGATGATTCCCTTTGGAATCTTACATTTGGGCATAGACCTACTATGAGTATCACAAGTAAATTCTCTAATAAAATAATCAGCGCTTACACTATAGGAATAATCTGCTTGGTTGAGAATCATTAGAGCCTACCAATCTGCGATTATTATTTTTACTTATTTAGAGGACCTTAATGAATGCGAAATGTGTACTTTACAAAGAATAAAAGTAAAAGCCTTTTTCTTATGCTTCAGGGATAAGTCTGCAGACTTTCATTGTTGAAGATATATTTCACTCTGAATAGTGAATCAGAGTGAGCTAAAATATCTGGCTAATAAAATGTCTCAAACCTCAAACTACTTTAGATATTTGGAAATCATCTTCTCCACACATTTATTACAAAACACATAGAGACCCAGAAAAAAATGTCCCTCTGTGTTGAAGATGGAAAGTAAGTGTCATTGATGTAAAATCCTCGGATTTCTTTTGTGTAGTTGTAGACTGTGATTGCCAGTATATGGTCCATAAAGTTGCTGGTCATTGTGTAAATTTAAAATTTGGCAGTTAGGCCTATAATAATCTCCTACACATGATGGCAAGCCAGGAGGTGGTAGGCCCATGCTTGTTCCTTTCCTCTCTCTCTGCTCAGCCAGCTTAGTCTGTGCTGTACAGCCTCATGCTTTGAGAGAGCTTGTCCAGAAGCTGGCGAGGGCGGCATCATGCCTTCTATTTACATCAGATCACTGGCTCCCAGCAGCAGCTCCAGCTACAGAGCCTCTTGCTCTCCTCCTTCCTTGTCCTCCTCTCTCTCTCTCTCTGTGTGTGTGTGTGTGTGTGTGTGTGTATATAAAATACTGTATTATCTCATATATTTTTCTGAGTGTATTCGTACCCTGAATGATATGTGTTGGTAGGAAACAGGAAAGTATGGACGTTTATGGGCAGCCGACTTTGCCGTTGGGTGTAGACTACTGAAAGATTATCAGTACAATTTATGCTCCAAGAAAGTAGTGTGCATGTCTCCGTTACTGTATCGCAAACACCTAGGTGAATACCTGGCTTACAGTTAATACTAAGGACATATATTTGAAGGAAGAAAGAGTCGGTGAATGTATGCTTGTTTTAAGGTAGAGTACTTTCAGCTTCAAATAAAACCTAATTCCCTTTCCTTCATTGTTCCTCCATTTCTTTGGGGAAGAAAATCATATTGTATTGATGGATGCTGGATGGTGACTATGAGTCTCTGCTTTCACTGGAGATGGGTGTGGGAGGTACACATCCAAACATGCTTACTCTCTTTGAGTGTGTGATCTGGGGATGAATGTTTCTGTATCAAAATCTGAACTGCCTCCTTTCCCTTTGGAGTTTAAATTGTTTCAGCCACAGAGAGGAGTTGAATATTAACAAGTTAACTATGTTCATCTGCCAGAAAAATTAAATATCATTACAGAAAATAAGCTTAGAGTTCACTTAAGCTGCCTTAACAGTTTAAAAAGGCATTTAAATTCAGCAATGATATATTTTGGATTACCTGGAAATTTCTGTTTGTTGCATTTGAAGTAGTTTAATGATTCCTGTCTTAAGAGTCCTGGTTGGCATGGTGTCAGACGCTCATGCTACTTCAAGAGGGCCTGCTTATATTTACAGAATCACAAAAGTAACCCATGACCTTTGATTCTTGGTATAATGATCTTCCCTCTATATTGTACTGACATTCTGCGTGCTTCCCTAAATGATTGTGCATGAAAATAATCTTCAAAGTTTTTCTTTTTTCTTTTTTTTTTAATTTCAATTGCTTGGAGCACACTTCCATAAGAATCTGGTTCAGTGTCTGGCTGGGGCATTTCCAATAAGAATCCTGAGTGATTCTGCTGCAGGCGATACTGAGATCACAAATTGAAAAACACTAAAATAAATGAAATGAGGCTTAAATTCTACAGCTCACGGAAGAGCTCATGAAAATTCTTAACAAGTAGAAACCTAGAGAAAAATTTACTACATGAAGCTAATGACAAGTGTTTTCCTCATAAAAAATCAAAAGCACAACTTTTAAGTATGAATTATCCTGCTAATTCTCACCACGATAGTGCACGTGCTTAATCTACTTCATTAAAACATAGATTTTATAAACTCTATGCCACTTTCATGGATAACTGATGTAATCAAATTGAGCTGGAATTGGAAATTTCACTACAGAATACCAGCTGTGGCTGCTGTCCAGGGGAGAACCCTGTTCCAAGCACCCAACATTGGCTGCTTTAGTTCATGTAACATTTCATTGGCTGCTGAAAAATAAATTGCAATTAGCATTAACCAGCTTTTAAATATCTGCCTTACGTTGCAGTTTTTTCTTTTTATTTTACTGCAAAAGAAAAAAAAAAACAGAATGCTAAAGAATAGAAACAGCTTGGTTTATTTGAAAGTAATACAGACATACTGGGCCAGAAGCATGCTAGTTGTTTTAAATATATTTTTTCCAGTTTTCAGACTAATGTCATGGGAGATACTCTCTGCATTATATAAAATAGAAGCTTGAAACTCAGGCAGATAAAATAATATGTCTGAGTCCCCATTGAAAGTTAGAACTGGAAACCGAAACTACCTATGGCAAAATGTGATCTTCTCAACACATACGGTCTCTCTCTATCGTTGACTTCTCTTTCTCTGTCTCTATAAATTTCTAACCTATTTCTCCATCCATCCATCCATCCAACCATCCATCCATCCATCTATCCATCCATCCATCCCTAACTCTGCCTACCATACAATTATTTGGCATTATCCTTTAATTGACAGTAGGGTTGCTAGCAGGTGTCCTGACATTTTCCTATAATAAAAATTCTGTTCTATAAAGAGTAATAGACTTTTAAGGTGACAAGTTTATTTTCAAGAATGATAAAAATCTCTCCCGTCATATGTGAGGAAATTTAGGCCCAGGGAAATTAAGCAACTTCTTTACACAAGCATATTAAGTTATTGGCAGAGATTAAATATAATTAAGTCTTTTTGACTCATAATTCATTTTTCCACCTGGAACTTTAGGTTAAAGACTACTAGTTAAATATTAAATAAGCTCTAGTATAACATTTCTAGGTAACCAAAAGAGGGAGAAAAAGCTATTCATAGAGTCAATTTGTTTTATAAGTTAATTCAAAGACTGATTTTAAAAATCGTATGTACTTACAAATTCCAGAATTAATATCTTTCTTTCTAGAAACTGATGCTGCTGTGTAGAACACAAGGCTGCATTTCTGAATGAAATTAGCCCATTTATATGGTTTGCCTCCAATAGATTCTGCTAAACCCATGGTGTCGGCCAGATGCAGTGGCTCATGCCTATAATCCCAGTACTTTGGGAGGCTGAGGAGGGAAGATCACTTGAACCCAAGAGTTGAAGATCAGCCTGGGTAACATAGGGAGACCTCTTTGCTACAAAATAACAATAACAAGAATAATAATTTTTAAAGTAAGTAAAATAAAACCAAGGTTTCTGTAGTGTTAGATTTGGATTAACCAACCCAAATAATATCTATCAGTTCTTAGAGCTGTAACAATAGATAAACCATTTCCATAGTGTATTATAGACCATTCTTAAAATTTTCAAATGTCAGTACTGAATGGCATGGAATAGGAATAATATTTACCAGAGTATCTACTAGTGCCAGTCAACATGAAAATGCTTACATGTAATATTAATGCCAATCCCTACAACCGTTCTCCAATTAAATAGATAACTTAGTAATTATAAAAATATTTTGTTACTTATTTGAAATTAGTGTTGTCAATTTACCAGTTTTCAAACTAAGATTGAGAAGTGGTAACTTCCTTAAGATCACATAAAGAGGATTACATGAAATGCATTACCTGAAAAAAACATGTACTTAATTCTAATATGAATCACAACATAGTAGAATATGGCAGAAAACATACTTATAACACAAAACAGCATGTCTGGAAAAAATAAATGTCATGGTTCAGGTTGCAATTAATAATTGACTTGGACTGGTTTCACAGATAGTAAAATGGTTACATTAACAATTTTAAAATGATGGATATGTTTTTGTTTCTTCCAGAAAATACTTCTGTGTGATTAAAATATTCAACTATATTCAAAATTCAAATATTTACCAAACTTCTAAAATATTCTACTGTGTTTAGCAATATAATAACTGCTGTGGGTTTTAAAAAAGAATCATAAGACTTAGGACTTTGAGTTTGAAAAATCAGTGAAATCATCCCTACTAATTTTTTTTTTACTCTTAAAAATGTTCAGAAAACTGACTTTATACCACTATATTTTAAACACCATCTTTTAGCGAAAGCTTGTCTCATTCAGTGATCTAAAGCAATGCAGCATATAGATGAGGTGTGGAGGCAGATTGCCTGGGTTCAGATCCCAGTTCTGCCACTGTTAGCACCTACCTTTTATGTTTGTTGGCATTAAATGAGTTTAATCATGAAAGTACTTAACATGTTGCGTAAGAAATTACCTAGCATGTAAATATAAAACAACAGTACTAATTATTAGTCAACAAAAACTTTATAATTGCAAGTTCTGAGGACTTTTTTTGTTTAGTGGAAATGGGAGATTTTAGTAAGTAAGGATGGTAAGGAAAATATCCCTTTTATTCTTGTGGTAATGTGTAATCGTTTCCTAATTAAAATGAGTGTTTATCATCAGACACCCACTTGTCAGACAAACCACAAAGTAATAAAAAAATTGCTGAGTGATGTAGGAAAGTTAAATTGCCCCTCTTCCTGGAAACAAATACAACATTGGACATTGGAGAGGGCCAGAGAGACCATCTTCCCATCTCAGCGTAGGAACCTAACCCAAGAAATAGTTTACTATTCTAGACAGAGAATTCATCACCTCCCCCAACAACTTACTCCAACATTTAATCCTCCGACTGTGGGAGTCAAAAATTCAATTTAGAAACAGTAATTTAATTTAAGTCTATGAAAGAGAATTTCACATTTTTTTTGCCTCAAACTCTTAACAATTGTGAGATCAATGTTTTATGAATGCAGGGTTCTAATTTATAATTCCACAATTATAATTTGTAATTATTATAATTTCAACAAAGCAGTATTAAAGTATGGTGGTATTATCAATATTTAATAGAGTTTTTGAAAAAATTACCACATTTATCACTCATTTATTCAGACAATATTTATCTTGTATCTACTATACATCAAGAACTATGGTGCCCTGTTTATACCTTGTCTAATTCTCTGAAGGCTATAACTTTTGTCATTTATTTATTTATTTATTTTTTTGAGACGAAGTTTCGCTCTTGTTACCCAGGCTGGAGTGCAATGGCGCGATCTC
>PVKV010043010.1:0-10345 GCA_004027835.1 Alouatta palliata | reverse complement strand
AGTCTTGTTCTGTCACCAGGTGCCAGGCTGGAGTGCAGTGGTGCGATCTCAGCTCACTGCAACCTCCGCCTCCCGGGTTCAAGCAATTCTCCTGCCTCAGCCTCCCGAGTAGCTGGGACTACAGGCACAAGCCACCACGCCCAGCTCATTTTTGTGTTTTTAGTAGAGACAGGGTTTCACCATGTTGGCCAGGATGGTCTCTATCTCTTGACCTCGTGATCCGCTCGCCTTGGCCTCCCAAAATGCTAGGATTACAGGCATGAGCCACCATGCCCGGCTGGCCGAGAGATAAAGAACTTCTAAACTAGAGGAAAGAAAAAAAGAGGCGGGGGCGGAAAGGGCCCACTTTCCAGGAATTAAAAGCCCACTAGGGCCCCTGTTTAAGGATGGGGAGAGAAAGTAGTGAGCTCTGCTTTGTGTCTTCTGGTTAGTTTGTGGGAGTAGTCAGGACTTTTTCAAATGGAAATGACAGAAACTCATCTTAAAATGTCTTGGTGGGGGGTGGGAAGCAGGGAGAGAGCCTTCTTTGGCTCCTGTGATAAAAAGTAAATGGGAGCCAAGCGTGGTGGCTCACGCCTGTAATCCCAGCACTTTAGGAGACCAAGGGAGGGGATCACTTGAGGCCAGGAGTTCAAGACCAGCCTCGGCACATGGTGAAATCCCATTTCTACTAAAAATACAAAAACTACCCAGATGTGGTGGTGCACAGTTGTAATCCTGGCTGCTCGGGAGGCTGAGGCAGGAGAGTCACTTGAACCCAGCAGGTGAAGTTTGCAGTGAGCTGAGATCAGACCCTTGTACTCCAGCCTGGGTGATAGACTCTGTCTCAAAAACAAAAAAAAACAAGCAAATGGGGTGTCTGCATAACAAGATCCTTGAACCCATTCTCACCATCTCCAGCCTCCGCTTTCCCCTGCACGGGTTTTGTTTGCAGGGTGGCTCTGATGGCAAGGTCCAAGACTCCATCCTATGAGCTTCTTAAGCTCAGCTCAAAAAGAGCGGTTCTTTCTGAATTGGTCCAATCAGTCTTAGAGCTGATTCTCAGTGGCTCAAATTGGATTACATGCTCGTCCATCCCGAACCCAATCCCAGTGACTGTTATTGGCCAAACCTAGGTTCTGTCTTCGATTTTGGAATCAGGATAGGTCAACCCCATTCAGTGCCTTAAGTTTCATCTAAAACTGAGGGTCACCCCAGAAGCTGCTAAAAGTCCGGGAAGGATAAAGCAACAGAAAGCCACCTCCCTCCACTAAAGAGAAACCTGTCCTGCCCCACAGACCTGCCTCCCTGATGTTTTGAGTCAAGAGAAGATTCCAGGAGCTCACAGCAGAAGAAGGAAGGGCCTCCCCATCCCTCCCCTATTTCCCCTCCGTTAATCTTCTAATTACAGCAACTGATAAACAGAAGCCCAGGAAGTAGGTTCGGTGGGTGGGGATTCGCCACCCGCAGGCCGGGTGGGGGCCTCACTTGCTCAGTTTCCTCCTGGGTGAGGTGAGGGGCCAGCCCCTTGGTACCTGCTGACTTGGAGATGATGGAGGTGCCAGGGCCTGGCCACGTGCCCAGCACAGAGTGTGGCACTCAGGAGACACTGTCTCTCCTTGCCACATGGCTGTGGGGAGGGCGGTGGTTACGGGAAGCATCACTGCTTTTGTCCTGGTTAATAATGAATAGGCATTCCATATAGCCCTGTCTCAGGGGAGCACAAACAAAAGCCTGCCATGCTCCTTTTCTCTCTCTCCCTCTCGTTCCCCTCCATCTCTCCTCTCTCTCTTCCTTCTCCCCTTCCTCTCTTTCTCCGTTCCTCTCTTTCTCCCCTCTCTCCCCTGTCTCCCTCTCTCTCTCTGTCTCTCCCCCTCTTTCTCTCCCCTCTCTCCCCTGACCCCCTCCCTCTCCTGTTTCTCCTCTCTCTTTCTTCCCTCTCTATCTCTCCTCTCTCTCTCCCTCCCTTTCTCTCCTCCCTCTCTTCTCACTCCTTCCCCTCCTCCTCTCTCTTCCTCTTTCTTTCTCTGGCCTCTCTCTCTCTCCCCTCTGACTCCCTCTTGCTGTCTCCCTCTCTCCTTCCCTGCTTCCCTCCCTTCTTCTCATAAATACACCCAAGAGGTGTAGGATCTTCAGCTTCTCATCCCCTTGCATGCTAGGTGGTTTTGTTCCTTTTTGTCTGATGACACCTACTGAAGTCTTGGCTCTTGGGGAGGACCTCAGTGGAGCCATAGTGAGAGAGCAGGTGGAGAAGGGATGGGAGGAGGAACCGGGTCCTCATTTCACATTTCACTCAGCATAATGTCCTGCAGCTGTCACCAATGGCAGGATTAACCTCCTTTTTTTTTTGGAGACAGAATCTCTCCCTGTAGCCCAGCCAAGAGTATAGTGGCATGATCTCGGCTCATTGCAACCTTTGCCTCCCAGGTTCACTAGGGTAGAGGGGGCAGGAGAGGGAGCAAGGGAAGAATAAGAAAGAGGGCTGGGCGCGGGGCTCACACCTGTAATCCCAGCACATTGGGAGGCTGAGGAGGGCGGATCACCTGAGGCTGGGAGTTCCAGACCAGCCTGACCAACATGGAGAAACCCCGTCTCTACCAAAAATACAAAGATTAGCCAGGTGTGGTGGCTCATGCCTGTAGTCCCAGCTACTCGGGAGGCTGAGGCAGGAGAATCACTTGAACCCGGGAGGCGGAGGTTGCAGTGAGCCAAGACTGTGCCACTGCACTGCAGCTTGGGCAACAAGAGCAAAACCCTGTCTCAAAAAAAAAAAAAAAAAATGCGTGTATGTGTCTTATCTGCTTGATCTGGCTAGAACTTCCAGTGCAATGTTGACTAGAGGTGGTGAGAGAGGTCTTCCTGATCTCAGAGGAAAAGCTCTGGGCTTTGCAGCGTTGAGTATGACCGGCTACGGGCTTTGCACCATTGAGTATGACTGGCTACAGGCTTTGCAGCGTTGAGTATGACTGGCTACGGGCTTTGCATCCTATGTGGCCTTTATTGTGTTGTGGTACGTTCCTTCTGTGCCTAATCTGATGAGAGTTTTCATCAGGAAAAGATGTTGACTTTTGTCAAGTGCTTCCTCTGCATCTGTTGAGATGACCGTGGGTTTTGTCCTTCATTCATTAATGCAGTGTTCACATTTTTGTTTTGTTTTGTTTTTTGGGTTTTGGGTTTTTTTGAGACAGAGTCTTGCTCTGTCGCCCGAGCTGGAGTGCAGTGGTGCAGTCTGGGCTCCCTGCAGCCTCCGCCTCCAGGGTTGAAGCGATTCTCCCACCTCAGCCTCCCAAGTAGCTGGGACTATAGGCGTGTGCCACCACACCCGATTAATTTTTGTATTTTTAGTAAAAATAGTTTTGCCATGTTGGCTAGGCTGATCTCGGGCAAGCCACCCACTTTGGCCTCCCAAAGTGCTGGGATTACAGGTGTGAGCCACTGTGCCCAGCCCCCATTTACTAATTCGTCTGTGTTGACCCACCCTTGCGTCCCAGGGATAAATCCCACTTGATCATGGTGAATGATGTCTCTCTGCAGCCCAGCTGCATTGCAGTGTGGTGATGAATTCGGGTTGCTTGTATTTTGTTGGTTTGCTAGTATTTTGTACCTGTTCTCATCAGGGATATTGGCCTGTAATTATCTTTCTCTGTGGCCTGATCTGGTTTTGCATTCAGAATAATGCTGTAAAATAAGCTTGGAAATATTCCTTCTTTATTTTGAAACGGTTTGAGAAGGATAAATATTGGTCTTTTTTTTTTTGAAGACTCAGTCTCATTCTCATCTGCCAGGCTAGAGTGCGATGGCGCGATCACGGTTTACAGCAACCTCTGCCTCCTGGGTTCAAGCAATTCTCCTGCCTCAGCCTCCTGAGTAGCTGGGATTACAGGCACCTGTCACCATGCCCGGCTAATTTTTGTATTTTTAGTAGAGACGGGGTTTCTAACTCCATTGGCCAGGCTGGTTTCAAACTCCTGACCTCAGGTGATCCACCCACCCCGGCCTTCCAAAATGCTAGGATTACAGGTATGAGCCACCGCACCCAGCCTGGTTTTTCTTTAAATGTTTGATAGAAGTTCATGGTGAAGCCATGTGGTCCTGGACTTTTCTTTAGTGGGAGATTTTTTTTTTTTTCTTGCAAAGAACCTAAATAGATACTTCTCCAAAAAAAGCCATACAAATACCCAACAGATACCTGAAAACACGCTCAGCAGTATGAATCGTCAGGAAAATGCAAACTAAAGCCACTATTGCCTCCCACCTGTTAGAATGGCACATATCAAAAAGACAAAAGAGAAGTGTGGGCGAGGCTGTGGGAAAAGGGAACCCTTACGTGCTGTTGGGAATGTATGTAAATTCATGCAGCCATTATGGAGAACAGGATGGAGGCTCCTCAGAAAACTAAAAATAGAATTGCCATATGATGCAGCAATCCCACTACTGGATATCTTTCCACAGGAATTGAAGTCAGTATGCTGACGAGATGCCCGCACTCCCATCTTTGCTCAGCACTATTCACAATAGCCAAGCTATGGAATCAGTCTATAGCCCATTCACCTGTCCATCAACAGATGAATGGATTTTTAAAATGTGCTATTATATATACACAATGGCTAAAAAAGGAGGTTATTGGGAGGCCGAGGTGGGCAGATCACCTGGGGTCAGGAGTTCAAGACCAGCCTACCCAACATAACAAACCCTGTCTCTACTAAAAATATAAAAATTAGCCAGGAGTGGTGGCAGGTGCCTGTAATCCCAACTACTTAGGAGGCTGAGGCAGGAGAATCACTTGAACCTGGGAGGTAGAGGTTGCAGTGGTGGTAAACTGAGATCACACCGCTGCACTCCAGCCTGGGCAACAGAGCCAGACTCTGTCTCAAAGAAAAAAAAAAGAGAGAGGCGAGGAAACTGAGGCTCAGTGGGGCAAAGCAGCTTAGGGAGAAGATCACCTTACCTGGTAAACACAGGATCCAGGATTCACACCCAGGTGTGTGCCACACCCAGTGTCTTGGGTTCTCTTGTGCGGTATCACCTACTCACAGGTGTGAGCACCTAGGAATAGGCTGCAGGAGCCCACATGGACAGGCTGGGTGGTCTCAGGCAAGCTGCTTGACCTCTCTGAGACTCGGAGCCGCGTGTGTCTGATGGTTTTAAAGAGACCCGTGTTCGTACTAAGGGCTTTTGGACAAGTCCCGTTCCTTCTGGGAGCAGAGGTTGGTGGTGTGAGATCCGCAGCCCTGGGCCCTGTGATCCGTCCTGTTGGCCGCGTGCAGTGTTCCAGGTGATGGGTGTCCATGCCGGCCACTCGCTTCTGACCACACAGCATTAGTAATTTCAGCTCTTTCCCGGCAAGACATGAAAAATGATTTCATGCTCTGTTATCTCCCCTCTCAAGATCAGCCCTGACAAACTGTCTCTCTAGTGTCTGTTGCTCTAGCATCAGCTCACGTTTGGCCTCTCATTTTTTAAGGTCGCCAGCCTTACTCCTGGCTCTGACTGAGGTGGTTCCTAAAAGGATCACCACCAAATTTCAATGTCCTTCCTTCCCTCTCTCCCACCCTTCCTTCCTTTCCTTCCTTCCTTCCTTCTTTCAGTCCTTCCTTCCTTTCTTCCTTTTGTCCTCCCTTCCTTCCTTCCCTTCTTCCTTCCGTCTTTCCTCCCTCCCTCTCTCCCTCCCTTCTTCCCCTTCCTCCTTCTTTCTTCCGTCTTTCCCTTCCTCCCCGCTTCTTTCCTTCTTTCATTCCTTCCTTCTTTCCTCCCTCCCTCCCTCTCTCCCTCCCTTCCTTCCCTTCCTCCTTCTTTCTTCCCTCCCTCCCTCCTTCCTTCCTTCCTTCTTTCCTCCCTCCCTCCCTCCCTCCCTTCCTTCCTCCCTCCCTCTCTCCCTTCCTTCTTACTCTTCCTCCTTCTTTCTTCCCTCTTTCCCTCCCTCCCCCTTCCGTTCTTCCTTCCTTCCTTCCGTATTGCCTGCTTTGCCCCGGGGACCTGAGGCTTTCCTATGAGAAGCTCCACAGTCATTCATACTAAAGTGTGACTCCTTATTTAACTCTTTTTTTTTTTTTTTTTTTTTTTTTCTGAGTCTTGCTCTGTCGCCCAGGTTGGAGTACAGTGGCACAGTCTCGGTTCACTGCCACCTCTGCCTCCCAAGCTCAAGTGATTCTCCTGCCTCAGCCTCCCGAGGAGTTGGGATTACAGGCGCGCATCATACCCAGCTAATTTTTGTATTTTTTGTAGAGAAGGCATTTCACCACTCTTGGCCAGGCTGGTTTTGATGTCCTGACCTCATGATCCACTCGCCTCAGCTTCCCAAAGTGCTGGGATTACAGGCATGAGGCACCACACCCGGCCCCTTATGTAACTCTTTTAAGGGAGGACATGAACCCAGCAACGTATTGTTTATACATTTTATTTGTGCTCCTTATCTCTTTAATCCAACCCCCAAAACCTTGCGCAACCTACACTGGGCTCAATGGTCCTGCAGGCTGGGTGGTCTCAGGCAAGCTGCTTGACCTCTCTGAGCCTCTGAGCCTCACATGGGTCTGATGGCTTTAGATAATTGCATCAAGAAGTTATTGTGAGGTTTAAATTATATCACATGTGAAAGGGATTAACACAATACGTATCACCGATGTCACTACTATCATCATTATTCTGAGAAAAGGGTTTGGGGTGGAGACGCGGGAGGAGGTCAGAGCAAAGGGACAGAGAAAGGTACAGTAATACTAATAACAGTACTAAGACACATACTAACGATCTTCATCAACCTTTACTGAGAGTTTACCAAGTTCTTTGCGTGTGCCCTGGGCGCAGGCCTGTATATATCATTTAACTTTCTGCAAAGAGCTGAGAATTTCCCCATTAAAAGTCGAGGAAATTGAGGTTACATGCTGGTAAGCACAGGATGCAAACCCAAAACCTTGATGGCCTCTTCCTGGAGGCTGGTGGCAACTCAGCCTTCCTGTCAAGGTCGAATAGTGGCCTCTCTGTGGTAGGCGCAGCAGAATCCAACTCCAGTGCCTTTCAGGGCCTCAGGGGCTCAGAGTGAGGACGCTACTAGCTGGAAGATCTTGACCAGGCCCAGCCCTCGTTCTGGGCCTCAGAGTCCACGGAGATTGAATTCAGGGCCCTCTCTAAATCATCCTCACCCCTATGTCTTCCCAATCCCCTTTCCCTAAGACTGACCATGGGACCGCTTCCTAGACAGTACCTCTCCCCCTACAGCAACACTTACAACTTCCAAAGTCCATTTTCTAACATCTGTTAGGAAACTAATTCATACTAGACTGTGAGTGGCTATCACAGCTAACTCTAGCATTTCCTATCTTATGTTCCACAGGCCATTCATCATACAAGGTGTTCCACAGAAGGGAAAGAAAAAAGTCATAACTGTTCCATGGTCAAATAAATGTGGAAAACTCTGAATGCTCTATTCTTCCTTCCAGATATTCGCAAGACATGTTAACCTAGTGAAGGCTCCGAGAAGTCCTGCAGTATAGACGCCAACAATACCCAAACCTATTGCACACGATTTTTTTTTTCAAGGAACACTATAACAACATCTGTGTAACAGTCAAAAATCCTGACTGAGCAACCATGAATGTATAGGGGAAATATCTGTACCCCTGGACAAGTATATAAATTCCCTAAGGCAGCCGGGCTCGGTGGCGCGTGCCTGTAGTCCCAGCTACTCGGGAGGCTGAGGTGTGAGGATGGCTTGAGCCCAGGAGTTCTGGGCTGTAGTGGGCTATGCCGATCAGGTGTCCGGACTAAGTTCGGCATCAATATGGTGACCTCTTGGGAGCGGGGCCCACCAGGTTGTCTAAGGAGGGGTGAAGCGGCCCAGGTCAGAAACAGAGCAGGTCAAAACTCCCGTGCTGATCAGTAGTGGGACTGCGCCTGTGAATAGCCACTGCACTCCAGCCTGGGCAACATGGCGAGACCCCGTCTCTAAAAAAAGAAAAAAAAATTCCCAAGGCAAGGGATTTTAGCTTTGTTCCCTATTAGATCCTCGGAACTTGTAACAGTGTTTGGTACACAGCGGACATTTGATACATGGTTTTTTACTTCCCCCCACCCACGAAGGAGTTTCGCCCTTGTCATCCAGGCTGGAGTACAGTGGCATGATCTAGGCTCACTGCAACCTCTGCCTCCCGGGTTCAAGCAATTTGCCTGCCTCAGCCTCCCAAGTAGCTTGGATTACAGGCGTGAGCCACCATGCCCAGCCAATACATGTTTAATGAATGAGTAAATGAATGAATGAATGAACAGGTCTGTGTCCCAATCCTGACTTTGCCTTTAACTTGCTGTCTGGCCTTGGGCAAGTCCCCACAGTTCTCGGGTTTCCATTTCCCTACATGTTAAAAAGGGATGATGGCTGAGTATGGTGACTCACGCCTGTAATCCCAGCACTTTGGGAGGCTGAGGCAGGTAGATCACCTGAGGTCAGGAGTTCGAGACCAGCCTGGCCAACATGGTGAAACCCCGTCTCTAACAAAAATACAAAAATTAGCTGGGCGTGGTGGCACACACCTGTAATCCCAGCTACTCCGGAGGCTGAAGCAGGAGAATCTCTTGAACCTGGTAGACGGAGACTGCAGTGAGCCAAGATCACACCACTGCACTCCAGCCTGGGCAACAAGAGAGACTCTATCTCAAAAAATAATAATAATAAAAATGAAAATAAAAGAAGATGCAGAAAGAAAGGGGCCATCTCCTAGCCAAGGAGAAAGGCTTCAGCAGAAACTAGCCTTGCTGGCACCTCAGTCTTGAGCTCTAGCCTTGAGAACTGAGACATATTTCTGAGGTTTAAGTCACCCAGGCTGTGGCACTCTGTTACAGCAACTTGAGCAGACTCATACACTAGCCACCTTCTTTGTTTTTTAAAATACAGAGACAGGGTCTTGCTATGTTGCCCAGGCTGGTCTCAAACTCCTGGGCTCAAGCAATTCTCCCACCTCAGCCTCCCAAAGTGCTGGGATTACAAGCACGAGCCGCTGCACCTGGCTTTTTGTTGTTGTTGCTGTTGTTCTTTGGGGGTGCTTTTTTTTTTTTTGATACAGTGTCTCGAATTGCTCCGGCTGGAATGCAGTCGCACAATCATTGCTCACTGCAGCCTCAACCTCCCAGGCTTAAGTGATCCTCCCACCTCAGCTCCCAAGTCGCTAGAGCCACAGGTGCACGCCACCACACCTGGTTAATTAAAAAAAAAAAACTTTTTATGTAAAGATGGGATCTCAGTACATTGCCCAGGCTGGTCTTCAATTCCTTGGTTCAAAGGATCGTACAGCTTTGACCTCCTGAAGTGTTGGGATTACAGATGTGAGCCACCTGGCATGTTTAAAGAACAACCAGGCCACGTGTTATGGCTCATGTCTGTAATCCCAGAACTCTGGGAGGCCGAGGTGGGCTGATCAGGAGGTCAGGAGTTCAAGACCAGACTGGCTAACATGATGAAACCCCGTCTCTACTAAAACATACAAAAAACTTAGCTGGGCGTGGTAGCTCGTACCTGTAATCCCAGCTACTTGGGAGGCTGAGGTGGGAGAATTGCTTGAACTGGGACCCGGGAGGCAGAGGTTGCAGTGAGCCAAGATAGCACAACTGCACTCCAGCCCGGGCTACAGAGAGAGACTCTATCTCAGAAAAAAAAAAGAACAACCAATACAGGGACAGGAGATCAAAATAGGTTGTGGGGAAAGTGGGGAGATGCAGATGATGACAAGCTTCAGAGAACTGGGAATAATATTGGGTTTTTTATTGTTGTTTTCTTGGCTTGGGATGGGGAGCATGAGAGGATTTTAAGCAGGAGTTGACAAGATCTCCCTTACATTTCTTTTTTTTTTTTTTTTTAACCACTCATTTATATATTTTTATTCAGAAATGTTTATATCAGTACAAGGAAACAATTTTGGAGACACTAAATGTCATCAGTTATCATTAGTTTATTATAAAAGAGAGATATGGAAATTATTTACATGATGAAAGATTTCAGAACTTCAGTGGAATGGGCAGCTTCACATTGATGCCATTTCAATAGTGACTTATTTCAGTCTACGTACTTTCCAAGAATGTCACCATCTCTAAACAGGAAATAATCCTTGTCATCTAGAACTACTTTGGTGCCTCCATATTCTGGGAGAAGAACTTTCTCTCCAACTTTCACGCTAACTGGTTGAATCTCCACCCTTTCCTTTAGAACCGGATCCAACAGCGACTACTGTTGCTTGCAATACTTTTCCTTGAGATTTTTCTGGAAGCATAATGCCTCCTTTGGTTACAGTTTCAGCAGCACTCCTTTCAACCAATACTCGGTCAAAGAGTGGGAGAAACTTTCTAAACGCCTGTCCTGCCATGACTCCCTCCGCCTCAGACTCGT
>PVKV010043009.1:0-10334 GCA_004027835.1 Alouatta palliata | reverse complement strand
GAAGGGAGAAGGAAGGGAAGGGAAGGGAGAAGGAAAGGAAGGAAAGGAAGACGGGAGGGAAGGGAAGAAAGAAGGGAGGGAAGGGAAGGGAAGGGAGAAAGGAAGGAAGGAAGGAGAAAGAAAAAGAAAAAAAAGAAGGAAGGTCTGGTTAGAACTACTCTAGGTAGCTGGGATTTCAGAAACTTTCGGTCGCTTGGCTCCTCTGAAATTTTGTAGGATTGAAGAAAACAGTTTTGGGCTGGGCTCGGTGGCTCATACCTGTAATCAGAGCGCTTTGGGAGGCCAAGGTGGGAGGATCACCTGAGGTCAGGTGTTTGAGACCAGCCTGGCCAACATGGTGAAACCTCCTCTCTACTAAAAATACAAAAATCAGCTGGACGTGGTGGCGGGCACCTGTAATCCCAGCTACTTGGGAGGCTGAGGCAGGAGAATCTCTTGAACCCCTGGGAGGCAGAGGCTGGAGTAGGCGGAGATCACACCGCTGCACTCCAGCCAGAGTGACAGAGCAAGACTCCATCTCAAATAAAAAGAGAGACAAGTCTAACAACAGCAAAACAAATTCCAAACTGCATTGACTTTTTCTACAGCAAGAAAATTTTGATTTGAACCATAAAATTATCCATTTCATTTTGCAGCAGTCTCTGGTCCCTTTGGGAAAGGTGAGGGTATACATAATGAATAAATAATATCACCATATTCTGCATTGGCAGAAAAAAATCTGCATGTGCAAGCAACAATCTTTTCCTTGTTTCAATATTAAATTGCTTACTTGGACTAAAGTAAACCTTTAAAAGTATAAAACCGCTTGGCATTCGTATCAGTTAACATAAATTCAAAGGAAATCAATCAGCATAAACAAATGACATTGAGTCAACATTGACTTTCTCTTCTACTAACTTTTTTTTTTTGAGACTGGGCTTTTTTTTTGCAGGGGGGACTGGGCTCTATCACCCAGGAAAGAAGGAAGGTATGTTCATTGAAAGGACAATGGATTATGTAAAAAAAAAAAAAAAAAAAAGAAAGGCCAGGTATGGTGGCTTACCCCTGTAATCCCAGCACTTTTGGAGGCAGAGATGAGCAGATCACAGATGAGCAGGGGAGTAGTGGAATGATTCCCACTCATGGCAACCGCCAGCCCCCAGCTCAAACAATCCTCCCACCTCAGCCTTCCAAGTAGCTGGGACACACCGCCACCATGTCCAGCTAATTTTTTTTTTGAGGCAGAGTCTGGCTCTGTCCCCCAGGCTAGAGAGCAGTGCAGCAGTCCCGGATCACTGCAACCTCTGCCTCCCGGGCTCAAGCAATTCTGCTGTCTCAGCCTCCCCAGTGTCTAGGATTACACGCCATCACGCCTGGCTAATTTTTTGTATTTTAGTAGAGACGGGGTTTCACTGTGTTGCCCAGGCTGGTCTTGAACTCCTGAACTCAGGCAATCCACCTGCTTTGGCTTCTCAAAGTGCTAGGATTACAGGTGCAAACCACTGCACCTGGCCAATTTTTTGTATTTTTAGTAGAGATGGAGTCTCAACGTGTTGCCCAAGCTGGTTTGAACTCAAGTGATCCATCCACCTTGGCCTCCCAAAGTGCTGGGATTGGCCAGGCACGGTGGCTCATGCCTGTAATCCCGGCACTTTGGGAAGCCAAGATGAGCGGATCACCTGAGGTTGGGAGTTGGAGACCAGCTTGGCCAACATGGGGAAACCCTGTCTACTAAAAACACAAAAGTTTTTAAAAAACGTGCTGGGAGGCCGGGCACGGTGGCTCACGCCTGTAATCCAAACACTTTGGAGGCCAAGGTGGGCAGATCACCTAAGGTTTGGAGTTCAAGACCAGCCTGACCAACATGGTGAAACCCCATCTTTAAAAAATAAATAAATAAAAATAAAAAATAAAAAAAATTTTAAAAAATGTGCTGGGATTACGGACATGAGTCACCGCACCCAGCCGATACTTCTTTTTATTTACACTCCACAGGAATTATATTTTGGAGACGCCTAACACACAGAAAACTTAAATGATGCTGTAGACTGAATCGTTTTCCCCCTACTCATTCAAGTGTTTGACCCCTAACCCCCAATGTCACTGCATCTGGGGACAGGATCTTTAGGAGGTGATTAGCATTAAGTGAGGAGCGCTGATCCTGGCCCCCTCTCTGCCACTTGAGCACACTTAGAGAAGGTGGCAGCGCAAACCAGGAGACCGCTCTTGCCAGAGGCAGCAGCTGCAGGTGCTTTCATCTTGGTCATTCTAATCTCCAGAATCATGAGAAATAATTTTTTTTTTTTTAAACATGGAACGCTTCACGAATTTGCGTGTCATCCTTGCGCAGGGGCCATGCTAATCTTCTCTGTATCGTTCCAACTTTAGTATATGTGCTGCCGAAGCGAGCACTTATGTTTATTTATTTAGACAGGGTATGGCTCTGTTGCCCAGGCTGGATTGCAGTGGCATGATCATAAAATTCCTGGGCTCAGGTGATCCTTTCAACTTGGCCTCCCAAAGGGCTGGAATTACAGGCCGTGAGCCACCGCACCCAGACAATTCTGTTGTTTAAGCCACCCCGTGTGTGTATTTTGTTATAGCAGCCCATGCAGACTTATACAAACGACCTGCCTAAACCCTTGACTGTCTCCTTTGTAGCTTCCAAGTCTTCATCTGACATATGTCTTCATTATTTCCTTTTCTGAAGAAATGACACCCAGTTTACCCTAGCAAAAGTAAGCCCCATGCTTATTCTCTGTTACAGCACTTTTCTGTTTTGAAATGGAGTTTTGTTCTTGTTGCCGAGGCTGGAGTGCAGTGGCAAGATCTCAGCTCACTACAATCTCCACCTCCCTAGGTCAAGCCATTCTCCTGCCTCGGCCTCAGTAGTAGCTGGGATCACAGGTGCCCACCACCAAGTCCAGCTAATTTCTTTTTTTTTTTTTTTTTTTTTGAGACGGAGTCTTGCTCTGTTGCCCAGGCTGGAGTGCAGTGGCATGATCTCGGCTCACTGCAACCTCTGCTTCCCAGGTCCTGGTTCAAGCAATTCTCCTGCCTCAGCTTCCCAAGTAGATGAGATTATAGGCGTGCACCACCATGCCCAGCTAATTTTTGTAGTTTTAATAGAGACAGTGTTTTACCATGTTGGCCAGGCTGGTCTTAAACTCCTGACATTGTGATCCACCCTCCTCGGCCTCCCAAAGTGCTGGGATTCCAGGCATGAGCCACTATGAGAGCAAGAGAGGATCTCTATGACATGAATTCTCGCTGTGTCAGGTCCCTTCTCAAGGCGGATGGCAAGCAGTACACGGAAATGCTCCGTTTATCAACAGCGGTACCCAACGGGGTGAGCAAACAGGCCTGAGGACATCTTTAGTTTTCCAGGCTCAATGAAGAACATGAATTAGGTGGGGCCAGTGGAAGATACTCCTAACCCAGGCTAGGCAATTAACCCATTGACTCAATATGATGATGCTGTCTTGAGTTGATTCGCTACTTCATTCAAAACAGGCTCAGACTGAATAGAAAAGAGAATCTGTTCAAGGTTCGGTTATAACTCCACTTGATGATGATGGTAACACGCAGAGTGTATGACAGTTTGTGAAGTGTTCATTGTGAAAAGAGTGCGGAGCCAGAATCCAGGAACCTGCCCTCCAATAGGGCTTTGCTGTAGGCAGTTGTGTGGCCTTAGGCTAGGCATTTACTCCTTTCTTTCCCCGGCCGGCCTCCCTCCCTCTCTTCCCTTTCCTCTCCTTTTCCTTTTCCTTTCCTGTTCCTCTCCCTTTCCTCTCCCTTTTCTTTCCTCTTCCTTCCCTTTCCCTTTCCCTCCCCTTTCCTCCCTCCCCTCTCCTGCCTCAGCCTCCTGAGGAGCTGGAACTACAGGTACACACTTCACTCAGCTAATTTTTTTTTTTTTTTTTTTTTGTAGAATGCGGTTTTGCCATGTTGCCCAGCCTGTTCTCAATTTCCTGCAATCCAAGTTGCCAGAAGGTGCTCCTTTGCCCCTTAGGAGGGTAACAAGGTGGCAGATAAACTTTCTCCATGGCTGAAGATGGCATGCTCCCTGTAGAACCTGCTCCCTTCAGAAACTCCCCTAGCAGGGCTGGGCGCAGTGACTCGTACCTGTAATCCCAGCATTTTGGGAGGCCAATGAGAGAGGATCACTTGAAGTCAGGAGTTCGAGGTCAGCTTGGGCAATGTAGTAAGATGACTCCCACTTCTCTATAAAACATTGAAAAAAATTAAAATAACACAAAAGAAAGAAACTTCTCTACCAGAATATGAATTAAGATGTTTGCCCACGGAGCAATCACGTTGTAAAAGTAACAAAAGCGTGAGTATGAGGCCAAGCCTGGGCATAAGGCACACTCTCCACCTCTGTAAAAGAAAACTTAGCCGGGGCGGGGGGCAGGGAGTGGCTCACACCTGTGAATCTCAGCATTTTGGGAGGCCAAGGCAGGCGGATCACTTGAGGTCAGGAGTCTGAGACCAGCCTGGCCAACATGGCGAAACCACATCTCTACTAAAAATACAAAAAGCAGCTGGGTGTGGTGATGTACGCCTGTAATCCCAGCTACTTGGGAGGCTGAGGTAGGAGAATCACTTGAACCCGGGAAGTGGAGGTTGCAGTGAGCTGAGATCTCACCACTGCACTCCAGCCTGCGAGACAAGAGCAAGACTTCATCTCAAAAAAAAGAAAACTTAGGCCGGGCGTGGTGGCTCACGCCTGTAATCCAAGCACTTTGGAGGCCAAGGCGGGCGGATCACCTGAGGTCGGGAATTCAAGACCAGCCTGACCAACATGGTGAAACCCCGTCTTTAAAAAAAAAAAGCAAAACAAAACAAAAAAAAGAAAACTTACCTGAGAAAGGAAAGGCAAGGGCTCTTTTCTATTAGCGTTTAGAGAGTTGACTGTGGAGCTAACGAGACAACTTGCAGGCCGGCGTTCCCTCAAGTAGAAATGAATTCTATACACGTGATCAAGCCCAGGAATGTGTTCTTTTCTTTTTTTCTATGCCTCTGAGAAGTTAATTACTTCCAGCTGAGTTAACCACTTCCTAGCCTTTCCTGGCCAACGTACCTGGCCATCTCTGCAGTCAATTCCACACCTATGAAAGCTCATATTTTCTCTAAGGGATGGTGTCATAGTTGGGAGAGCTCACCCGGGATTAGACAGGCCAAAGTGCTCCAAGTTGGGAATGTAATTATCTAAGCGCATAACTCACCATTTTCTGCTTTTCCTAACATGCAGATGCAAACCCTCAAAATGACAGGGAAGTAAATTTAAAAATGAAGGACGGGTAGGAAGGAAGAGAAGAAGAAAGGGCGTTCAAATGTTAAACATTAAAGTGGTCTACTCTGTTGAGTAAACCTGCAGATATTCCTCAAGGTCTAGCACTGGCCCATCTCACTCTCTTTCTCTTCCATGAGTTTGTAACTTAGGCACTGTTTGCCAAACACCCAACCTACTTCCAGACAACATGCAGAGCAGCTGTTTCCAATTCTCATCTCTGCAGTGAACTCTGACATCTACATCTCTGTTTTAAGTTTCTCAATAACGGGTCTGCATGTCCAGCACTTCCTGGACACCTCCACCTGGATGTGCCACCACCCTTGGCCTTGCTGGGCTGGGGAGGATCTGCTTCCTCCCAAACCAACATCTCCTGGGTTACCTATTCCCGTTCGTGAGGGACTTCAGAGGCGCCTGGTCACCCAGGCTCTAGGTAAGTGGGTCTCTACTTGGCTGTACACTACATTAGCAAGGGGGACATTTTTTTGTTTGTTTTTGTCTTTCTAAGGGTTTATGGGGGACATTTTTGAAAGTTCCCCAGGTGATTGTAATGTGCAGCCAGGGTTGAGAACTACTTTTTTTTTTTTTTAGATGGAGTCTCCCTCTGTCACCCAGGCTGGAGTGCAGTGGCGAGATGTCCACCTCCCGGGTTCAAGCAATTATCTTGCCTCAGCCTCCCGAGTAGCTGGGACTACAGGTGTGTGCCACCATGTCTGGCTAACTTTTTATGTTTTTAGTAGAGACGGGGTTTCATCCTGTTAGCCAGGATGGTCTCGATCTCCTGACCTCATTATCCCCCCACCTCAGCCTCCCAAAGTGCTGGGATTACAGGTGTGAGCCACCGCGCTCAGCCTACTCTGCCTTTTGCAAGCTCACAGTTGCAAGTCCAAACTCTGATTTTACCCCTAATTTAGCTCTGAAGTCTTCCTTCCTTCCATCCTTCCATCCTTTCCTTCCTTCCCTCCCTCCCCCCTTCCTTTCCTTCCTTCCCTCCCTCCCCCCTTCCTTCTTTCCTCCCTCTCTCCCTCCCTCCCTCCCCTCGTTCCTTCTTCGCTCTGTTGCCCAGGTTGGAGTACGGTGGTACAATCTTGGCTCACTGCAACCTCCACCTCCCAGGGTCAAGTGATTCTCCTCAGTAGCTCGGATTACTGGCATGCACCACCACACCCAGCTAATTGTTGTATTTTTAGTAGAGATGGGGTTTCACCACGTTGGCGAGGCTGGTCTTAAACTCCTGATCTCAAGTGATCTGCCCATCTCTGCCTCCTAAAGGCTGGGATTACAGGCGTGAGCCACCGAGCCCAGCTCTGTCTCCTCCTTTCTGTTCCCAGTATTATCCCTTTAGTTTAAGCATCATGAAGGCACGTCTTGGCTTCTCGTTTTCTCTGCTCCTACTCATGCCTGACACATTCTCCCAATGTATGGTTCTGATCATATTAGCCCTTAATTCAAAACCTTCCTGCCATGTGCTTTAGCCAGGCAGTCATATCTGTTCATGTGGAGGCCCCTGCCTCTTTGCTAAGCTTGGCAAGCACCCTCTACTCCCCCTGTTGAAAAAATAATAATAATAAGAGTCAGGGCCTCACTATGTTGCCCAGGCTGGTCTCAAACTCCTGGGTTTAAGTGATCCTCCCATTTTGGCCTCCCAAAGTGCTGGGATTGCAGGTGTGCACCACCGCGAGAGCTTCTACTCCCTTTTTTTTTTTTTTTTTTGAGACGGAGTTTCGCTCTTGTTACCCAGGCTGGAGTGCAATGGCGCGATCTCGGCTCACCGCAACCTCCGCCTCCTGGGTTCAAGCAATTCTCCTGCCTCAGCCTCCCGCGTAGCTGGGACTACAGGCACGTGCCACCATGCCCAGCTAATTTTTGTATTTTTAGTAGAGATGGGGTTTCACTATGTTGACCAGGATGGTCTCGATCTCTTGACCTCGTGATCCACCCGCCTCGGCCTCCCAAAGTGCTGGGATTACAGGCGTGAGCCACCGCGCCCGGTCGCTTCTACTCCCTTTAATGAATGCTTATGACAACCAAGGGAAGTTGCCTGCCCTTCCCAACTCATGCCCTTTTCCTGTCGCTGTGCCTTTGCTCACACAATTTCCGCCCCCTGGGGAAACATTCTTCACAAGTCTGCATCCTGTGTTTTCATCAAGGGCTGGGTCAAATGCTACCATCTCCCAGGGCAGCCTTCTCTGATCTGTCCAGCTAGGAATAAATTCTTCCTTTGAATTCTCTTAGAATTTACATATTCTGTCAAAAAACCACTGAAGGGAGAACAATTTGCAAATTAATGAATTACTTTTCTGCTTTAGGACATTGGTTCTCAAAATTTAGTTTACATAAGAATCATTTGGAGAACTTTTTTCAAATGCATACTCCAGGCAGAGGGTGGTGGCTCATGCCTGTAATCCCAGCATTCTTCGAGGCCGAGGCAGAAAGATCGCTTAAACCTGGGAGGTTGAGGCTGCTTCTGAAAGGAGGAGAAAGAGAAAGAAGGAGGAGGCTGGGCGCGGTGGCTCACGCCTATAATCCCAGCACTTTGGGAGGCCAAGGTGGGTGGATCACTTGAGGTCAGGAGTTCAAGACCAGCTTGGCCAACATGGTGAAACCCCATCTCTTAAAAAAAAAAAAAAAAAAAAAAAAAGAAAAGAAAAAGGGGACAAGGCCACTGCTTCACTTGACCAGCCTTAAAAAAAAAAAAAAAAGAAAGAAAAAGGGGACAAGGAGGTGAAGGAGAAGGAAGGAGGAAGGAGAAAGAGGTTCTTTCTTAATTTCGTGTCAGGTGGACCCATGAATACATTGACTTGTTGGAGTTTCGTGATATAAATCCAGCAATACTAGCAAACTGTTAACCGTCCTGAAAACAGTGTAAAGTTTTTCTTATACCAGGCACCCCTCAAATGACTGTAAGGAGGGGTAGGATGAGGTCACTGTTGGGGATGACAGGAAGTGGTAGGACTGCAAGGGACTGTGGAGCGTCTCTGCTATTCACCTCTCAGCAACTATTTCCATCTGAGAATTTGGATCAAGTATTGCCAGAATTTCCGTTTTCCCAGAAAGCTGGAAATTTAGAATTTTAGGTGACACTTCTAGATTATTACATGGTAACTTAAGGTTTTAACAGCACCTGTGAAGTTTGATATAGCCCAGTTGCAACTGATTTTATCCAACAATTAGCTTTCATAATTGAAGTGTAAATAGAAGTAAATATTGGTTTTGCTGCAGAAATTACATGAAACATTATTTCTTCTATATATTGATAAATGAAATCCACAAAAATGAAGAGACAGGCTCATTTTAGGATTTCCTGAAATCATTAATTTTTTAAAAATTCCTCCCCTCCCTTCCCCTCCCCTCCTCTCCTTTTTTCTTTCTCCCTGCCCAGGGGCCCGATCTCAGCTCACAGCAACCTCCGCCTCCCAGGTTCAAACAATTCTTCTGCCTCAGCCTCCTGAATAGCTGAAATTACAGGTGCCCGCCACCGTGCCCGGTTAGTTTCTTTCTTTTCTTTCTTTTGAGACTGCAGTCTCACTCTATCGCTCAGGCTGGAGTGTAGTGGTGCAAACTCCACCTCCCGGGTTCAAGCGATTCTCCTGCCTCAGTCTCCCAAGTAGCTGGGACTACAGGCATGCGCCACTATGCCTGGCTAATTTTTGTATTTTTAGTAGAGACAGGGTTTCACCATGTTGGCCAGGCTGGTACTCCTGACCTCAAGTGTTCTTCCTGCCTCGGCCTCCCAAAGTGCTGGGATTATAGACATGAGCTACCATACCCAGCCAAAAGCATCAATTTTTTAGAGATGAATCTACCATCTAAATTTACAGAAGTGTAAAGTGATGTCCAGAAAAGCTAAGAGGTGTTACATGATTTTCAAAATGTAAACTAACTTGCACTTTGGTTGAGAGGCAGTAGAGTATTGCACAAGGATTATCAACTTTGCAGTCAGAGAGACTTGACTTCTTTCTTTTCTGGTTGTGTAGGGAAGTTGCCTTATTTAAACTTACTCTATGACCCATAAAATTGGATAAATATATTAAATGGGTTCTTGTAAATGAAATAATATGTTGTATGAAAGATTCTTGGCTGGGCATGGTGGCTCACGCCTGTAATCCCAGCACTGTGGGAGGCTGAGGCAGGAGGATCACCTGAGGTCAGGAGTTTGAGACCAGCCTGGCCAAGATGGCGAAAAACCACCTCTACTAAAAATACAAAAATTAGAGGGCATGGTGACAGGCATCTGTAATCTCAGCTACTTGGGAGGCTGAGGCAGGAGAATCATTTGAATCTGGGGGGCAGAGGTTGCAGTGAGCTGAGATCACTCCACTGCACTCCAGCCTGGGTGACAGAGCAAGACTCAGTCTCAAAAAAAAAAAAAAAAAAGATTCCTGGAACCACTAAATTTAGCTATTATTGTTTTTGAGTTCAAAATTAGCCTTATACAACCCCTTCACTTCAACTTTTCCCCAGTGGCTCTATCTGTCTGCCTCAGCCTTTATTTAATGGAATGATTTTTATTAAGACTACAATCCTGAAATAAACTGGGTTTCAACTAACTTGTAGACTAACTAACCTCCGCAGCATTTGAACCCTGCGGAGGTAGCTTCCTAATCTGTTAAAGAAGTTGCCCTATTTAATTTTTAAGATTCTTTTTTTTTCTTTTCTTTGCATCTGATTTTACTGGGAACCAAAAACTGTTTTAAGTAATAAAGTGTGCATGTGTGTATGTATGTAAGAGAATAGCCTTTATAATACAAGATTCTTTTAGTTTTATAATTTCATTTTTTAAATTCAATTCATATATTTAAAAAACAAATGTTTAGCCGGGCGCGGTGGCTCACACCTGTAATCCCAGCACTTTGGGAGGCCGAGGCGGGTGGATCACGAGGTCAAGAGATCGAGACCATCCTGGTCAACATGGTGAAACCCCGTCTCTACTAAAAATACAAAAATTAGCTGGGCATGGTGGCACGTGCCTGTAGTCCCAGCTACTCGGGAGGCAGGAGAATTGCTTGAACCCAGGAGGCGGAGGTTGCGGTGAGCCGAGATCGCGCCATTGCACTCCAGC
>PVKV010043008.1:0-10336 GCA_004027835.1 Alouatta palliata | reverse complement strand
CCTATGCTTTGTCTCCCAATGTCCACCCAATGGCCTCTGACCCCTATAAAATTCCTTGCCCTGAGAAGTCAAGCGCGACTTCTCTGGCCCCCACTGTCCGGACCACAGAACCTCGCCCGGGAGCTTAATAAATTGGCATTTAATTTTCCTAGGCTGGTCTCAGTTTCCTCATTTTAAACTCGGCGATATTCCTTACAACACTAATGTAGTTCCAAAATTGTATGGGATTTCGAAAATTCTAGTGTCTAAGTATATGCTACCAATTATAATTAAGGTTGTTAAGTTATTGTAAACCACAGAGATAACCAACCTTCTTTGTCAATTGTGTTTCTAACTGTAACTATCCTGGATATTTTGATATTTACAGACAATTGTTGTCATGTTTCAATCCTTTTCAAAGATGCTTTATAAGGAGCTACAGAACTTTAACAGGTGCTCTCAAATCAGGCTTCTGATCACTTTAGAGATTGTAATGTTGAAATAAAGGAAAATGTACAGGACTTATGAAGAGCTGAAATGTTCACAAATAACAAGCGAAACAAGGGCTAAATAAATGGACTGAACTCAGAAAGCTGAAGCAAACTTTTTGTCTTTTGCTTGGAATATTGCTGATCCTTGTTTTGTTTTTCAGGGTCAAGGAAACTTATTTTGAACTATTTACCGAGTATACAAAATAGTTTCCTTCTTTATATCATTGTTCTATAAGCTTTTTCTGTTTCTAAATTTTTAAATATTTTTTACTTTGTAAACTTATTTGTTAAAAATGAAAACTCAGGCCAGGCATGGTGGCTCATGCCTGTAATCCCAGCATTTTGGGAGGCTAAGGTGGGCGGATCACCTGAAGCTGGGAGTTTGAGACCAGACTGACCAACATGGAGAAACCCTGTCTCTACTAAAAATACAAAACTAGCTGGATGTGGTGGCACATGCTTGTAATCCCAGCTACTCAGGAGGCTGAGGCAGGAAGATTGCTTGAACCTGGGAGGTGGAGGTTGCAGTGAGCTGAGATCGGGCCATTGCACGCCAGCCTGGACAACAAGAGCAAAACTCCATCTCAAAATAAAAGAAACCCTAAGCACACACATTAGCCAAGGCCTTGTACCACCGGACATCTTCAGGGGCACTAACACACATGGAGCTGTCATTTTCTATGTGATAATGATGCCTTCTTCTGGAATACTTCCTGAAGGTCCTGCCTGAGGCAGCTTTTCAGTTAACTATATATATGTATGCATATGTAGGAATACACTCTAAAATAATGATTAAAATTATAGTATATGAGTTTCAAGTCAAGATTAAATTTAAAAATATAAGGAAGTTTAGTAAATACATAAGCCAGTAACATTGTCGTTTATTTTCATTACAGGTATTATGTACTATATGTAGTTGTATGTGCTGTGCTTTTATATGACTTGTAATGCAGTAGGTTTGTTTACATAGGCATTCCCACAGGCACATGAGTAAGACATTGTGCTATGATGTTATAACCGCTAGGACATCATTAAGCAGTAGGAACTTTTCAGCTTCATTGTAATTTTATGGGACCACCATGGTACACGTGGTCTGTCACTGACTGAAACATTGTTGTATAGTGCGTGACTGGTGAACAGCCTTAGAGAGAGAAAGCATCCCCAAACCAAGAAGAGTTTCCTATTAAAGAGGAATGTAGGGAGTGTAAGGATAGCTGAGAGAAAGGAGAATAGACCCAAAGTCAGGCAAGCAAGTTTTAATAACCTGTCGGGCTACCATCAGAGGAGGCAGCCCCGAACTTACAAATCGAGGGGTTTATATGGGGTGAGAAGGGCATAAGGGAGTTTCACGACTGAGATAATCTATCAGCTTGTAACAGACATAGAGGTAGTTTGTTAACTTGTGACAGACTTACAATACATCATCCTGTGACTTTTGTGGCAGGAATTTTAAAACAAAAGGATTTTATAAGTATGTGTAAAACAGGAATTTACAAGTATGTTAATAAACATTTGTTTTCCCTGTCCTCCCCCAGCTGCCCAGATGGCTGTAATCAAGTTTTGCTTAATTGTAGCACCTAGATAGTTGTTCAGAGGAACAGAAACAAAAAAGAAATAAACTAACTGATTATCTAACTATATGAAAAATAGCACTTGGAGGAGTTCTATAATTTTGTTGGAGAATTTGTGAAGAATTTGTGCTAGTAATATAAATTTAAGCTTAAATAAAAAGTCAGTATCTATCGGAAAACAAAAAAGGTGTACAAGAAAGAAAATGGAACTATTATTTGGCTTGGCAGTGAATAACAATTTTGTGATAAAAATAGCAGAAACACTGAACTTTTACTGAAAATGATTGTCATCACTTAGTTGGAAGGTGGGAGAGTGGCAGTAGGATATAAAATGGTAAAATTCTTATAATAAGAAGTCAATAATTAATGTATACAGTTAATAAATTTGATGTTAAATCAAGTTAAGCCTACAGCTGCCTCCTTACATATTTTAAGTTCAGCCCAAAGGTTTCTGTACATCGTGAACTGTAACCTAAATGGAGTTTGATACAGACTGTAGCCAACTCTTGTACCAATCACTGAGTTTTGGACAATCAAAGGTGGTCAGGTGTTCAAACCATGTTCAAATAAGGTAAACACTCAGCTGTAGCCAATCCAGCTGTTTCTGTCCCTCACTTCTGTTTTCTTTTTGTCACTTTTCATTTTCTGTCCATAAATCTTCTACTACTTAGCTGCACTGGAAGTGGAGCCTACTCTGGCTTAACAGGCTGCTCAATTTGTGAATTGTTCTTTGCTCAATTAAACTCTTAAAATTAATTCAGCTAAGATTTCTCTTGTGGCAGATTCTCTCTTGAATTCCAAAGCTCTATGGATTTGTATTTTGAGCTCTCTGAGTTTCTTTCAGCAAATTTCTGATCCAAACTGGGTTTGGAAGTCCCAACAGAAACTGGACTGGGTCCAGAATTGAATTGGATATGATAATTAACTGGCTTGAATCCAATTAGACGCCTCTTATGTAGGACTGAATGGCAATACTGCAGGGGCTGCAGCTGTAAAATTTGGCTTTTGGAAATTCACAGGGATTTTTGTGTTGTACCCATTTTGTTTCATTTTTCTTGAGCACTGAGGTAGGAAAAAAATCACTGGCTAAGTTAACCAAGGGAAGCTGAGGGCCAAAGGCAATATTTGAGGTGAAAATGGGATCCTCAATTTCTGAAGAACTGAGTTCTTCTGGCTTATACATGCGCAAGTATTAGACCCTGGAAGCAGTGAAGCCTTCCAGAAAAGGTGAAATCTTACTACAGATGAGTTCCAGTGGAATGTTTCAAATGAACAACACTGCAGCAGAAGCTTCTAAAAAGATTTTCACATTTTTATTTAAAGACTTTATAAAAGACAAAAAGCTTAAGCAACTAATTGATAAGAAAAATTAAATATGCTAACATTTATGTGGAAAGAATGCTATCATAGATAAAGTGTTTATAAAAGGTAGGCCCTTAGGTAAAACAGATCCGCTTTTTCTTTCTTTCAGATTGATATATGCTGAGTCCAGGCATAAAAAATGCTTTCATGGTGGCCCTGTCCTTAATGGGCTCCAGCCACCACCCTGAACTCAGTAATTTTAGCTAAGAAATGGTAGCTAAGTTAAAAAGAACACTCTCTTGAACTAAAATACACCTTTCTGGAATTTAATTGGCTATCTTGAAATTCCTTTGTAAAAGAAATTTACATCTATAAAGGAAATCTTGATTTTTAAGGATGTCTGCCCATGTACATGAGAAACTTTACCATTCTTCTAATTTGCATAAGTCATGCTTTTATTTAAGGTGCTTTTCTGGCCATCTTGTCTTAAGTGAACTTTTATTTGAGCAGGTTTTTTTCCCTTGTTTGAGCAAATGATGATATAATACTTAGGCCTAAAATCTTAGCTCTGTGCTTATGAAATATAAATATTTTTTGTTTCACCTAAGAGTTTTCCCTTTAGAAATGCAAATTTGTTGTCCGGTTAACAATTGCTTAGGGCAACGAAGCAGGTGACTGGAAGACTGATAAACTGAATGGCTAAAATAAAAACTATTTAAGGCAGGGTGCGGTGGCTGATGCCTGTAATCCCAGCACTTAAGGAGGCTGAGGCAGGCAGGTCATGAGGTCAGGAGCTGGAGACCAGCCTGACCAACATGGTGAAACCACGTCGCTACTAAAAATACAAAAATTAGCCGGCATGGTGGCATGTGTCTGTAATCCCAGCTACTTAGAAGGCTGAGGCAGGAGAATCACTTGAACATGGGAGATCTCTCTTTCATGTCTCTTTGTCTCAAAGGGGGTGGCAGTGAGCCTAGATCATACCATTGCACTCCAGCCTGGGCAACAGAGCAAGACTTTGTCTCAAAAAAAAAAAAAAAAAAGAAAAGAAAAGAAAAAGAAAAACTAAAAGCCAGCAAATGACAATCTATGAGAGCTGTAAGACCTATTCCTGTGTGTTTGTATGTCTATATGTGTTACATGTATGTGATAATATTTAGTAAATAAAAACTAGTTTTTAATTGCTAGAAAAACAGAAATGGCTTCAAGATTATCAGTTAAATGTAATTAAATACTTGCTTGATTTCACTGTGAACTTATGTGTTTCGTTTCGAGTCTCTGGATTCAGGTGTCTGAACAGGTGGCCATGATGCGTTCTGGAGACATGTTCTTGGTGTTTAGACCATCAGCTACAAGCCAGCAACAAGCCTGATATTGCCCCTACTTCCTCTGCTTTCCTTGTTTTGTCTCCTCGTTATTTTGGAAGGGGTTGGACCCTCTGGGTACAGTCTTCACAGCTCTGTCTTCTGTTCTGATACACTCAGACAGTCTTTATAGTCCTGTGGCTGGCACGTGGTTACTTGGGACCCAGAATGACTTGGGGAAGATATTAGGGAGGCTACCTGGGTCATAGTTTTAAAATTATTTTTAGTAATTTAAAATCGTAGAGTCATGTTATGTTAAATTAAGTAACAGTCATAAAATGTCTGAGTCATCTGTAAGTGAAGATACTGAAATATTAATTGTTACACATGAGTTTAAGTCAGTGTGTCTTGATGTGTTATTTTTATTTGGTGTAGAAGAGCTAAATCTATTTAGATCTGTTAATATAAACAATAATTTGAAGAACTATTTTTCTAAAAAATTACAAAATAGTTATCCACAAATACTGATATGAAACTGTTCATAATTACTTTCTAGGTTTTTCACTAGAAATTGAGGTTACTAAGAGTTGAAAACTACTAGATATAAAATAAACAATTCTGTATACAGAGTGTATAAACAAAAGCAAGGTATACATTTGATGAAGAAAATTATGAAGGCCTGTGTGTTAAAACAATTTTTGTCTGGTTTGAAGTTAAAGGTTTCAAATTGAAGGAATAAAAAACAGATAAAATAAAATGATTGTAGAAAGTTATCAAGACATAGAAAAAACCCAAATGCCCATCACTGATAGACTGGATAAAGAAAAGGTGATACATGTACATATACATCATGGAATACTATGTAGTCATAAAAAGAAACAAGATCATGTCCTTTGGAGGGACATGAATGGAGCTGAAGCCATTATCCTCAGCAAACTAACGCAGGAACAGAAAACCAAACACTGCATGTTTTTCCTTAGAAGTGGGAGCTGAACAGTGAGAACACATGGATACAGGGAGAAGAACAACTGGGACCTGTCATGGGGGCAGGGAGAGGGAGAGCATGAGTATAAAGAGCTAATGCTTGCACGTCTTAATACCTAGGTGATGGGATGATAGGTGCTGCAAACCACCATAGCACATGTTTACTTATGTTGAGGGAAAAGACCCCTCTTTCCTCTCTCTTTGTCTCAAAGGAGGAGAAAGTAAAAGTTGAGACACAGCAGGCATGAGGTCAGTGGCAAGGTCGGCCGGCACCACTGATCAGGCCTGGAGGTTAAAGATTAAACCCCCTACCCTTCATCACACTCCTATCTATAGATCACAGGCGTAATATGGAGAAACGTCCTCCATTGTTCTCACTCAGTCTTGCTCAAACGCCCACCTGGTCACATACCCCACGCCTACTTCATCCATCATGACTCTCTCGCACGTACTTTCTTTTTGTAAGCCTTTAAAATTCTAAGCCTTTAAAAGGACTAGAACTTTCTTTGTCAGGGAGCTTGGTTCTTCAGACGCCAAGTCTGCTGATGCTCTCGGCTAAATAAAGCCACTTCCTTTTTTAAATCTGGTGTCCCAGAGGTTTCTGCAGCTTGTCCTGCTACAATGTAACAGACCTGCACGTCCTATACATGTATCCCAGAACCTAAAATTAAATTAAATTAAATCAAATTAAAAAAATAAGTTAATTAATTTAAAAAAAGAAAGTTGAGGAAAAATGTAAAATGAAAGGTTTATAGAAACCTTGTGTGGTTAAAAGATTACAGAGTCTCCAGAAGGAGTAGATGGGAATTAAAAAGAATAAAAGAAAAATAGAAAAATAAAATGGAAAAAAAGTTGACCGATTTGATAAATTAATGAGGATTATTAAAATCAATTTTAGTATTGATAATACATGAATCCAAAAGTAAAATGTGGTTTTCTCTTTTGAATAAAAATTTTGTGAAGTATTAAGATACTAAAATATTTCTCTTCACCTTTTGATTAAACTGCAAAAAGGAAATAAAAAGAGGAAAGAAGAAGAGATAGATTCCATCTCATGGTGTCTTAGGTCTTTTGAATGTTTGGAAAACTGAGTCTCTTTTATCAAAGAGTACAGGTTTTGTTTTTAAAAATCTGTTAATTATCACTTTAAATAAATGAATGGCTATTGTTTTACAGTGATCTGTGATCCTATTTTGTTCAAGTGTTTTTAACCTTCGACATATTTTAGAGGCTTCCTGAAACCAAATTTCAGCTTCAAAATTAAGTCTTTTTTGACTTATAACTTTGGGATGCTCCAGAGGGCCCCTGAAACATCCAAAAGGGAGGTAAACAGGATTATTTGACATGTTAAGTTACATGGGAAGCATTGTCAAATAAAATGTGACGTTCAACCTTCTTCAGGTTAAATTTTAATGAATGTTATTATATATTAATAATCCAAAATTATATGGGATTTCTAGAATTCTAAATATGTCTGGGTATATGTTAGCAATCATAATTATGGTTATTATGTTGAGTTATTGTAAACCACAGAAATAAATTTCCTTGTCAGTTATGTCTTTATGACTATTTAAAGTCATTTCCACAGTTAATTGCTTAATTCTGATGCAGTTTCTAAAAACTTCGCAAGCACACAAAATCCTAGAATATGGTGTCTTTATGGAGGTTTATGAAAGGATGAAAAGGACCCTGAGAAACACTCTTGAATACAGCTTTCTGATAACTTTAGAATCATATCATTTGGACTGGGTAAGAATTCCTGGAACTTTAATGAAGAGACTGGTTCATCTAAATCAGCCAGTACTGAAATTGTTTAGATATACAATTTGAATGAACTCTATGGTCTAAGTAAGATTACCTGTGATAACCCATCAGTTATCAGTGCTATGCATCTAGATTGGAGAAACAACTGGTGTTCAAGAGGACAGAATTCCAGTGTTAAGCATGAACTCACAGAGAACCAGGACGGCTGCCTTGTTCTTGCTGAGTCCTTAAAGCTTTTGTTATTAAAAGTCATTCAAACTAAATGTATATTGGTGTGGTGACTTTTAAATTGCTAAAATAGTTTATGACCAATGTTTGGGGAAGACAATAAAAACTTCAGGTACATTCTGCTATTTGATGGGCCATTTAAACATTTATAGAGGGACTTTATTAAATGATCATTTTCTTTTTCTTTTTCTTTTTTGAGATGGGGCTGCAATCTGTCACCCAGGTTGGAGTGCAATGGTATGATCTTGGCTCACTGCAACCTCTGCCTTCCTGGCTCAGGTGATTCTCCCACCTCAGCCTCATGAATAGCTGGGACCACAGGCATGCACCACCATGCCTGGCTAATTTTTTGTATTTTTGGTACAAATGGTGCCCAGACTAGTCTTGAACTCCTGAGCTCAGGTTATCCACCTGCCTTGGCCTCCCAAAGTGCTGGGATTACAGGTGTGAGCCACTGTGCCCAGCCAATTGTCATTTTCAGTGCATGTTTTCTGGTTGCATAAAAGCTCTCCCATGCAAGATAGCTGTTGTAACAGTAATAGTAGCTCACTATACAAAAGTATATTTTCATCACGTAAAAAAATACATAATCTACTGACAGGAAAATCAACTTCTTCACAATCTAGAACCTTAAGACTGGATCTTCTGAGAACATCAGAGAAAGACTGTTCTTGCCATCCACACTGCAGCAACACTTCGGGACCTTGAACTGAAGTTTCGGGTTCATAATCTCACAAGTTGGAAGGTCCCTCTACATTCTCGGGACTGTACACCCATAGGAAGCCTTAAGGTAGAGCTAAACAGGGAAGTTTTTTCCAAGAAGATTGCCTCTTTGGTGAGGACAGCTTTTTCCTAAGATCACAGATCAAAATTTCTGTACTATTATGAGATTCTCTCAATATTTTTTCCTTGCTTATGCCTCTATGAACAATAGAAGTGAAAAGGCGGTCTGTTTTGTGAATTCATGGGGTATACTTTTATTTGCAAAAGATTTGGCAGCCAGCCTTATATATGGTTAATCTTATACCTTGATATATGGAAGATGAAGGCCCAGTGTAGGTGAGAAATTTTAATGGCACATACTCATAATCAGTCAGAAACAAAGCATTGGTGTACTCATCTTACCTACATCATGGGTTAAAGAGAACATTGCCAGGAGGCCTTCACTCTTCTAGAAGGGCATCATTTGTTAGGTTCTTTTTTTCTGTGTTTAGAGTAAATAAAGCAATGATTAGAAATTTATCCTTCATGATAGGCTCTATAGCATATTCTACTGTAAAGGCTATGGTTACACAACACACCATAAATTCTCTTGTGAAAGTTATGCTTCATGGTAGAATTGCTCTAGATGACTTACTGCTTGAACAAAGAAGTGTCTGTGCAGCTGCTGTCACTTCTTATTGCCCATGGAGAAATACATCACATTGGGTATATATAGAGATTCGGTTGTAGGGCATTAACAAAGAGATTACTTAGTTAAAGTGAGTAGACTGTTTATCTAACTCATTCTGTGACCTATTTGATTTTAGTTGGTTTGGTTTCTGGGGACCCTGGCTAGGGAGAATACTCCAAACTCTTGGTTACCTCCTTGTGATAGTTATAGTAGTAGTCTCCCTGGTATGCTGTATTCTCTCAATAGTTTTAAATGTTTGCATGCAGCCATCTCTAGAATGTCAAATGATCTCTCTTGAAGTGGAATGACAACAGCTGAAAGAAATGTGTGACTGTAAGGGCCCTTTAGCCTACGAATTATGTGCTGAGACCAGAAACCCAAAATGATGGTAACTGAGAGTGGTGCTGAGGCCCTAAGTTTTAATCATACTGTCATCTAAGTGAGAACCTGACCAAAAGTGGGGAGTTTTTAAACCAAATTGTGGAAAGGCCATTGTTTTGGACTGAGCTGATGCACTAGGCTGAGACAGACCAGACCAAACCAAAACAGAGTCCCTCATACTAAATGTGACATAAACAAACTAGAACTTTAAGGAAGCACATAGATCTTAGAACAGATTAGGTTTTGTTTTTTCTTCTATAAATAACACATGCCAGCATAAGGAGGTGCCCTCTACTCTAAACCATACAAGAAAAAAACCCAAAAAAGTTCTTATTCCCACCTTACAAAACCCACTGTTCTGCTATTTCCCAGTGGGCCTCAGAACCACATTTACAATTGTAATAGTGACATCCATGACTAAAGTTTTGGTCAGTCTCTCAAAATTGAGAGGATGACCCAAAATGGGAAATTGTTCAATCGAGTTTAGCTGATAGTTGCCTCTTTACATATTTTAAGTTCATCCTAAAGGTTTCTCTCTACACCATGAACTATAACCTAAGTGGAGTTGTATGCAGATGGTAGTGTCAATGAAAAGAGCTAAACTCTGTAAAATAATTGAAAGGGTTTATTCTGAGCCAAATATGAGTGACCATGTGTTGTATTTGAGGCGAGATTAAGGAACCAGCACCAAGACAAAAGTATGCCAAATAGCAGGGTTTATTAAGCCGGCGACCACGGAAGACTCGCGTCTCTCCAACCCGTGGCACCGAATGGAGGGTGTTAAGACCCTTTATACCCGTAGGACTCACTTTGGGAGTTAGGGTGAGAGGTGGGGGTGGGGGTGAGGGACACAGACATTTAGGGGTTTTCGTAAATCATCTCCCGGACAGAGAGGAGGGAGTTGGGCTCCGGACATTCCAGGGGTTTGAGGACATCTTC
>PVKV010043007.1:0-10336 GCA_004027835.1 Alouatta palliata | reverse complement strand
AACCCTGTCTCTACTAAAAATACAAAAATTAGCTGGGCATGGTGGCACGTGCCTGTAGTCCCAGCTACTCGGGAGGCTGAGGCAGGAGAATTGCTTGAACCCAGGAGGCGGAGGTTGCGGTGAGCCGAGATCGCGCCATTGCACTCCAGCCTGGGTAACAAGAGCGAAACTCCGTCTCAAAAAAAAAAAAAAAAAAAATCTGTTTGGATAAAAACAATGAGAGAGGAGAGATAACGAATCAGGGAAACTGGTAATTTTATGTGTGTGATAATGGCTCAGAAAAAAAGAGTCCTCGTGTTTTAAACATACATACTGAAATATTTACAGATGAAATGATGTGATACCTAGAATTTGCTTCAAAAACACAGGGTTAGGTGAGTGTGGATATACTCAAATATATCAAATTTATAGATATAATATACATAAAGTATATAATTGGCCATCAATTCATGATTGTTAAAATGAGGTGATGAGAACATGGGGATTATTCTATTCTATTTAATTTTCTGTAAATTTAAATTTTTTCATTTAAAAAGTTTTTGTTGATACATCAATAGAATGGTGTAAATTTTTTTTTTTTTTTTTTTTTTTTTGAGACAAAGCCTCACTGTCACCTGGGCTGGAGTGCAGTGACACAATCACAGCTCATGGCAGCCTCGAACACCTGGGCTCAAGCAATCCTTCCACCTCACCATTCCATGTAGCTGAAACTACAGATGCACACCGCCACGCTGATAGGATTTGGATTTGTACCACCACCCAAATCTCATGTCAAATTATAATCTCCAATGTTGGAGGAGGGGCCTGATAGGAGGTGACTAGATCATAGGGGCGTATTTCCCCCTTGCTGTTCTCCTGATAGTAAGTTCTCAAAAGATTTGGTTGTTTAAAAGCGTGTAGCACCTCCCTGCTGTGCTCGCTTCCTGCTTCTCCAGCCAGGTAAGACACTCCTGCTTCCCCTCTGCCTTCCTCCATGATTGTTAGTTTCCTGAGGCCTACCCAGCCAGGATTCCTGTACAGGTTACAGCACTGTGAGTCAATTTAACCTCTTTGCTTTATAAATTACCCAGTCTCAGGTAGTTCTTTATAGTAATGTGAAAACAGACTAATGCACACACCCACCTAATATCTTAATTTTTTGTAGAGATAGGGTTTCACTATTTTGGCCACGCTGGTCTTGAACTGCTGGGCTCAAGCAATCCTCATGCCTTGGCCTCCCAAAGTTCTGGGATTATAGGCACGAACCACAATGTCCGGCTGTATTATTTTTAATTTTAAAAATAAAGTGCTTTTGAAAATTTCCTAACATAGAGTTTCTTAACCTTCTCACTCCTGCCATTTTGGGCCAAGTAAGTCTTTGTTGTGGGAGTTGTCTGGTTCACTGTAGAGTGTTTATCGGCATCCCTCGCCTCTATCCACTAGATGCCAGTAGCACCACCCCCCTACTTGTTGTGACAGCTAAAAATGTCTCCAGATATTGCCAAATGTGTCCTGGGAAGCAGATTGCCCCCAGCTAAGAAGCCCAGTGCTGATAAACCATATACCTTACCCAAAGCATTCCCAACCCTGCAAAACAGAAACTCCCCAATTCTTAACTGTATTCTACATATCTAATAATAATTTTCAACATTGTATCTTTTCTCTTATTCTTAATTCAGTCACTAATAATCTACTTGCAGTTCAAACTACCTCAAGTAGATAAACCAATTGTGCTGCTGCAAATTTAATAATTCAATAAAAATCATACTGCTTCTGAGACTTCTCTTCATCTATTTCCAAAGCTGAAACTAAAAACCTTAAGCTATTTATAGTACTATAACCTTCAAGAATATGACCAAAAAAAAAAAAAAGCAGAAAAAGGTTATACAATTCAATCTTCTTAAAATATACTACTTAACCTTTGGTCAAATTAAACAGCTCTGAAACATGCCCCAAAGTAGAATAACCTATACAAATATGAAAGTGCAAAGGATAATATCATTATCTAGTTTCTTATTACTCAAAATGACATCTATAGGCCAGCAGTATCAGCATCACCACAGAGCTTAACAGAAAGGCAGAATCCTAGGCCCCATTTCAGACCTACAAAATCAGAATTCACATTTCAACAAGCTTTCCAGATGGCTTGTATGCACATTAAGTTTGAAGCAGTGATCTAGCTTTAAATTTTTGTTTGTTTGTTTTGGTTTGGGGTGTGTGTGTGGGGGGGTTTGTTTGTTTTAAGAGAAAGACGGGGTCTCACTCTGTCACCTAGAGTGCAGTGGCACACACAATCACAGCTCACTGTAACTCACTGAACTCCTGGGCTCAAGTGATCTTCCCACGTCAGTCTCTGAGTAGCTAGCCTTCACTGTTTTAGGAAGATAAAAAAAGATACTTGTTTTCTTTCTCATTATTTTTAAAATAATGGATAAATATTTGGCCTATTTCTAATAACAGATATATAAATATAATAAGGAACTAATGAGTCCTGGAAAATACAGTTGAGGTGAAACCTACATCATGTATTCTCAATTACCCACACCTAGAAAAAAAGGTTAGCCTAGACAGCAAGCATGTAACGCCCTAGAAGAAATAAACCATTTCTGTGTGTCTAGACTTGAACTCAATTCTGAAATGCCTACAACAACCCCCTTCAGCATAAGAGTATACGTACTAGGAGTAGGCGTATTTTCTTAATTAAGAAATGATGAATACTACAGGATTTTATAAAATAACTGCTAGATAAGTTACTCTGCCTTGTGCAAGACAGGAGTGCACAAAAGACCTCTAGAAAGGTCTAGATTTCAAGAAAGAAAGAGGCAGATAAGTAGAAGAGGAAGGAGAGGAAAAAGAGAGAGGATGTGGAGGAGAGAGGAGGAGGAGCAGGAAAGAGTAAGGAGTGATGGAGTGATGAGGAAGAGGAAGGCAGAGGAAGAGGAAGGGGGAGAAATGGGTAGAGGATGGAAAAGAAATTTTTCCCTAAACAAGAATTTTAACAGTCTAATGCGCTAGTTCATGAATCTATCCACTTCTTTTCATCTCCACTGTCACCATCCTAATCCAAGTCATTATCATCTATTTTGGAGCCTCATACCTTATTCTCCCCACTTCTACTCTTACACTCCTACACTCCATTTTTAACACAGTAGCAACCTCCTGGACTCAAGAGATCTTCCCACCTCAGCCTCCCAAAGAGCTGGGATTACAGGGGTATGCTGCCATGCCTGGCCTCAGAGTAATCTTTTTAGAGGTCTTTGAGATGGAGCCAGTGGATCAAATAAGAAAAGATAGATTCAGAAATCACTTCAACAGATGCAATACCAGGGTTCAAAAATGGTGGCAAGAGCATCCAGAACCAGACTCCCCCAGGGGCATGACTTCAGCCATGATTACAGATCTTTGGATTCCCTTGGTTTCTGCCTATTTTCTGAGCCAGATTCTCCAGTCTTTCCATCCATGCTGTGAGGTGCTTGACAACTTTCCAGTAAATTCATTTTCTGCTTAAGTTGGCTGGAATTAAGATCTGTAATTTTCAACCAAGAACCTTTCCTGGAACAATGCCGTTTCTTTCTTTGTTTTTTAATGACCTGTCACTCACTAAGTTCAGCCTTCCAAAATGGGTATAATTAAAAAGCTAAAATTCTAAATACCATTCACATCACCAACCTCCTAAAAACAGCTTTCAAAGTCAACACTTAAGTTTTATTTATCACTCAATTAAATCCAACCTTCTACCTACTCCATGCTTGCACCTGGGCTGCTAAGTAAGGCTGAAGAAATACATATAATCATGCTGACTGATCTCACTTTCTTTTTTTTTTTTTTTTTTTTTTGAGACGGAGTTTCGCTCTTGTTACCCAGGCTGGAGTGCAATGGCACGACCTCAGCTCACCGCAACCTCCGCCTCCTGGGTTCAAGCAATTCTCCTGCCTCAGCCTCCCGAGTAGCTGGGACTACAGGCACATGCCACCATGCCCAGCTAATTTTTGTATTTTCAGTAGAGACGGGGTTTCACCATGTTGACCAGGATGGTCTCGATCTCTTGACCTCGTGATCCACCTGCCTCGGCCTCCCAAAGTGCTGGGATTACAGGCGTGAGCCACCGTGCCCGGCCTTTTTTTTTTCTTTTTTCTTTTTTTTTTTTTTGACTGATCTCACTTTCAATGCATGACCACAGAATGGGCATTTCCACTACATTCCCTGGTCCACTCACTCTTCACTTTCCAGACCCCTAGCTCACACTTTCTCTTCTCTCCTCAAACATCCAACATCTCAACCTCCATCCTCACTTTTCAGCTGATGGCTATTGTTCTATATTTCACAAAAAACAGAAGTTTGACTGGCGTGGTGGCTTATGCCTGTAATCCCAGCACTTTGGGAAGCTGAGGCAGGTGGATCACTTAAGGTCAGGTGTTCAAGACTGCCTGGCCAACATGGTGAAACACCGTCTCTACTAAAAAAATATAAAAAGTAATAATAATAATTAGCCAGGCATGGTGCCAGTAACTCAGAATGGTGAGGCAGGAGAATGGCTTGAATCCAGGAGGCAGAGGCTGCAGTGAGCTGAGATAGCACCACTGCACTACAGCCTAGGCAACAGAGCTCTATCTCAAAAACAAAAACAAACAAACAAAAATACCAGAGGCAATCAGTAAAGATCCTCCATACATACCTGCCACAGTGTACTATCTACTTGCAACTGTAGCCATATATATTATTCTGTCTTCCTTTCTGTTATCTTGATTAAACTTTGTTACTAAGGCCAAGCCCTTCATTCATGCGTTAACCTTCACATCTCTCACTGTTATTCAAGGACATCAGCCCATTAACTGTTCTCTTCCTGCAGCATGCCCAGTGGGCCCCTCTGTGCTAAATAACTATCATCAACATTCAAACAGGGTGCATTAGTTTCCAACTTAAAACTCTTCTTTCCAGCTCCCAGCTCACATGCTCCTCTAGCCTTCATGCTGCTTCTCTACTTTCCTTCACAGCATAACTCTTTAGAAGACTTCTCTACAGAGCTGTCTCCCATTCATCCCCCATTCTCTCTAGAACACACACCAATTCACTTTGTTCCCATCATTCCACTGAATCACTGCTTGTCACTACTAATGAGTTCCATACAGGTAAATCCAAAGGGTAATTATCCAGTCTTCATCTTACTTTACTCATCAATAGCATTAGACACTGTTGATCATTTTCCTCTTCTTGAAACATTCCTGGTTGCCTTCTAAAACATCATTTCTGGCCAGGTGTGGTGACTCACGCCTGTAATCCCAACACTTTGGGAGGCCAAGGTGGGCCTATCACTTGAAGTCAGGAGTTTGAGACCAGCCTGGCTAACGTGGTGAAACACTGTCTGTACTAAAAATACAAAAATTAGCTGGGTATGGTGGTGCACACCTGTAATCCCAGCTACTCAGGAGGCTGAGGTAGGAGAATCACTTGAACCCAGGAGGTGGAGTTTGCAGTGAGCCAAGAACGTGCAACTGCACTCCAGCCTGGGCAACAGAGCAAAACTCTGTCTCAAAAAAATAAAAAATATATCACTTCCTCCTCTTACTTCACTGGCTGCTCCTTCTCAAAGTCTCCACTGATGTTTTACCTCATGATCCAACGTGGAAATGCTGGAGTGTTCCTGAGCTCAGATCTCAGATATGTTCTCTTCTCTACTCATTCCATAGGTGGACAGTGCATTTTCATGGTTTTACACACCAACTGTACACTGACAACACCTACATTTTTTAATCTACACACTGGATCTCTCCCATGAATTCCAGTCTCCATTTTCTAACTTTCTATTTGTCATCTCTATCTGAATGTCTAATTGGTACTCCAAACTTAGCAGATCCAAAACTTAATTGCAACTATTCACCCCAAAAACCTACTCTATTTACAGTCAACTCCATTCTTCCAGTTGCTCAGGTACAGTTCATTCCAAACATAACAGACAAGGTGATCTTTTAAAATATGTCAAATTCTATCACTTAGCTCAGAATCTTCACATGATTTCTCATCTCATTCTGAGAAGGTCCCCAAGTCTTTACAATGGTTTACTAGGTCTCATATGATCTGATCACCACTATTATATCCAAGACTTTATCTCCTACTATTCTTCATTCTACTATTTCCATTCATTCTACTATTTCCATTCATTCTAGCCATACTGGTCTCCTTGCTGTTTCATGTACACACCAACACTCTACACATTCCTGCCACAGGGCTCTCTTGGTATTTGCAGTAATCTCAGCTTGAACTGCTCTTCCTAAAATACCTGCATAGCTAATTCCATCTTTTCACTCAAATCACCTTATTGGAGAAGTCTTCCCTGACCACCCCCATATAAAACAGCAACACTCCTTCTTATATTTATTTATTTTTGAGACAGAATCTCACTCTGTCACCCAGGCTGACATGAGTGGCTCCAACATGGCTCACTGCAGCATCGATCTCCCGGGCTCAAGCAATCCTTCCGTCTCAGCTCCCCAAGTAGCTAGGACTACAAGCACACGCCACCATGCCCAGCTAATTTTTGTGTTTTTCATAGAAATGAGGTCTCGCCATATTGCCCAGGCTGGTTTCAGACTTCTGAGGTCAATTGATCCACCTGTCTCAGCCTCCCAAAGTGCTAAGATTATAGGTGTAAGCTGCCATGCCCAGCCAAAATTTACATATTATCTATCTCCAAATACAATACAAACCTCATGGTGGCAGGGATATTTCCCTGTCTCCAGTGTCTAGAATAAAGCCCAGAACTAATAGTTACACAAGAAACTGTTGATAAAGGAATGAAAGAAACTTCAGCATTTTTTTTTTTTTTTTGAGGCAGAGTTTCGCTCTTGTTGCCCAGGCTGGAGTGCAATGTCACCATCTCGGCTCACTGCAACCTCCGCCTCCTGGGTTTAACAATTCTCCTGCCTCAGCCTCCCAAGTAGCTGAGATTACAGGTATGCACCACTACACCAGGATAATTTTGTAATTTTAGTAGAGATGGCATTTCTCCATGTTGGTCAGGCTGGTCTCAAACTCCCAACTTCAGGTGATCTGCCCACCTCGGCCTCCCAAAGTTCTGGTATTACAGCTGTGAGCCACCATGCCCAGACAACTTTAGCTTTTTAAATTATAAAATGCATACATAAAACGTATTAATTACTTTCACACATACACAAGTTGTGACGGACATACAGATGTGTCAACCAGCTCTCCCCTCAGGAAAGAACTTGCTGGGAGTGCTGCCAGCCCCTGCAGGCATCACCTCTGCAGAGCTGCCTTGCCCAAGGTCATGTGCTTCCCAAGGCAGCCCTCATCCAGTAACTAACAAAGACAAAGGCATAAATGGTCCAGCCATTTCCACTAAAGGCAGGGCAACTCTACAAATCCACATTAGCTCCAGAGCTCCCTATGGAGTCAGCACCTGTTGTTCTGACTTTACAACAGCTCAATTTTTCCCTGCCAGATCTTGCTTCTTCCCTTCCACTGGAGTTTAACAGAAGGACACTCCTTAACATTCTGCACATTAACTTGTGTCTCAAATTCAGCTTTCTGGAGTCCCTAACCAGTGATACAGTTAAAACAAAAAATACATGCTTATTAAAACTAAAAAACAAAGCATATCCCTATAAAATAGAAAATGAACATCCCTATAATAGATAGTCCTACAATACGTGTTCTCTCCTTCTACAGAAATGGTTACATAACAACAGTGTTTCCTATTTTTAACTGGGCATATAAGGCCAACCATAATAAACACTAGTCTTCCTTGCATCCAGGAGTGGTCATGGAACTAAATGACGGCCAATGGGATTTGAGATGAAGTGATGTAACTTCGAGAACTTGTCCTTAGAGGAATTAACATGCTCTCTTTCTCCTGACCCTCCCTCTTTTTTCTAATGAGAATATGGACATAACATTGAGCATCCTGGACCACATGGATGTGGGCAATAACCTAGTGATGACAGAGCAACAAGACAGAAAGACCCTGGAAAAACAAAACGAAAGAACAGAAGGAGCCTGGATCTCTGTGGAGCCACCATACAAGTCCGGGAGGCTTACACTGAGAAAGAATTAAACCCCAATCTCTTTAAAATCTCTGTAACTTGGGTGAGGGCTACAACTGCTATCAGGGCTCTGCCCACATTTCCTCTCAACCCTGTGCTCTCACTCCCAACATCCAGCACCAGCAGTCTTTGGAGAGGGGCAACCCTCAGTCCGCCAGCACTTCCTGGATATTTATACACTCATCCTGTATTAGTCCGTTTCACACCACTGATAAAGACATACCCAAGACTGGGTAACTTATACAGGAAAAAGGGTTTAATGGATGTATAGTTCCAGGTAGCTGGGAGGCCTCACAATCACAGCAGAAGGCAAGGAGGAGCAAGTCATGTCTTACATGGATGGCAGCAGGCAAAGAGAGAGCTTGTTCAGGGGAACTCCCCTTGTAGAACCATCGGATCTCATGGGACTTATTCACTATCACAAGAACAGCATGGGAAAGACCTGCCCCCATGATTCAATTACCTCCCACTGGGTCCCTCCCACAACACAAGGGAATTCAAGATGATACCTGGGTGGGATACAGCCAAACCATATCACCTCCCCACCAGGGATGGTCCTTAGCAATGACTGACAGGTATGAAAGTATATAGGCTCTCCTTTATTTCTTTGGTCCCTAGCAGTAACAACTCTTAGGTATAAGCTCCAGAACTCCCTTGCAAGACTGAGCCTAAGTTGTCTACCTTGATGCTTTGCTTGATACCAGCCTCCTGTTCCCGTCCCTAGTCCTACTTTCCCACTCTCTAGCAGGTTTTACTGAAACTCTGCTCAGTAAGTTGCCTTCCCATAAAGGTTTATCTCAAATCCTGCTTCTGGGGAACCCAACCAGAGGCAGGGTACAGAGGCAGTACCCTGCCTCTATCTCATTCTCCCAGGGTTGATCACAGTCAATAACTGTATACCTTTCCAAATCCTTTTCTTTGCATAATCAAACGTGGTTCTCTTAAATGAAAATTAAATTTTCATTGAACTATGCAACTGGCCTAATTCACTTAAAAGTATTTCATGGACCGCATTCTATGACAGTAAAACAAATATACACCTTGCCAGGCATGGTGGCTCACGCCTGTAATCCCAGCACTTTGGGAGGTCGAGGCAGGCAGATCAAGAAGTCAGGAGTTCGAAAACAGCCTGACCAACACAGTGAAACCCCATCTCTACTAAAAATACAGAAAAATTAGCCGGGTGTGGCGGCAGACACCTATAACCCCAGCTACGCAGGAGGCTGAGGCAGAAGAATCACTTGAACCCAGGAGGCAGAGATTGCAGTGAGCTGAGATTGCGCCACTACACTCCGGCCTGGGTGATGAAGCAAGACTCTGTCTCAAAAAAAAAAAAAAATGCATCTAATTATTTTTCAGGATACATGGCTGCCTATAACTTAAAGATTAAATAAATATAAAACACACTTTTTGGAGGAGTAGAGAATTTTAAAACGGTAGGAAACTTCTTTGGTTCACTCTTTTCATTCTACTCATCAATGACAAAAGATTATATTATGTATACAATTACTTCTAGGAATACCAAAAAGAAGTAACGCAAAATGTGTTAAAAGTAAATAAATTAGCCAGGTGCAGTGGCTCACGCCTGTAATCCCAACACTTTGGTGGGCAGATCACTTGAGGTCAGGAGTTCAAGACCAGGAGTTTACCTCTAATAAAACTACAAAAATCAGGCCGGGCATGGTGGTTCACCCCTGTAATCCAGAACTTTGGGAGGCCAAGGTGGGCGGATCACAAGGTCAGGAGTTCGAGACTAGCCTGACCAACATGGAGAAACTCCATCTCTACTAAAATACCAAAAATTAGCCAGGCATGGTGGTGCATGCCTGTAATCCCAGCTACTTGGGAGGCTGAGGCAGGAGAACTGCTTGAACCAGGGAGGCGGAGGTTGCAGTGAACTGAGATCGCGCCACTGCACTCCTGCCTGGGTAACAAGAGCAAAACACCACCTCAAAAAAAAAAAAAAAAAAATACAGCCGGGCACAGTGGCTCACGCCTGTAATCCCAGCACTTTGGGAGGCTGAGGTGAGCAGATCACGAGGTCAAGAGATTGAGACCATCCTGGCCAACATGATGAAACCCCGTCTCTACTAAAAAAAATAATAATAATAATAATAATAATAATACAAAAATTAGCCGGGTGTAGTGGCATGCGCCTGTAGTCCCAGCTACTCGGGAGGCTGAGGTGGAAGAATCACTTGAACCCAGGAGGCAGAGGTTGCAGTGAGCCGAGATTGTGCCACTGTACTCCAGCCTGGCGATACAGCAAGACTCCATCTCAAAAAAAAAAAAAAAAA
>PVKV010043006.1:0-10339 GCA_004027835.1 Alouatta palliata | reverse complement strand
TCTTCTAGAACATCTTATTCTCTGGCCTCATTGGAGGCGCTCTTCTAGAACATCTTTTTCTCTGGCCTCATTGGAGGCGCTCTTCTAGAACATCTTATTCTGCATAGTACAGTGGGCTCAGCATTCATTTTCATTGATTATAATTGCTCTGTTCAAATCATAATAATTTTAGAAATTTTATTTTTCTTCAGGACTTGGGCTAAAGCCTGATAAACTTCCCAATCAGATGAGCATGAATGATTGGCCAGAAATGAAGAAGAAGTTTGCAGATGTATTTGCAAAGAAGACAAAGGCAGAGTGGTGTCAAATCTTTGACGGCACAGACGCCTGTGTGACTCCGGTTCTGACTTTTGAGGAGGTCGTCGGTCATGATCACAGCAAGGAACGGGGCTCGTTTATCACCAATGAGGAGCAGGATGTGAGCCCCCGCCCTGCGCCTCTGCTGTCAGACACTCCAGCCGTCCCTTCTTTCAAAAGGGATCCTTTTGTAGGAGAACACACTGAGGAGATACTTAAAGAATTTGGATTCAGCCTCGAAGAGATCGATCAGCTCACCTTAGATAAAATCGTTGAAAGTCATAAGGTAAAAGCTAGTCTCTAACTTTCAGGCCCACAGCTCAAGTGAACCTGAATACTGCATTTGCAGTGTAGCGTAACACATAACATTGTGTGCATGGAAATGTGGAGGAACAGTATTGCAGTGTCCTGCCACTCTAATCACGAAAAAAACCACAGGCTCTGATTCTGCAGTGATGATTGAATTCTGAAAATGGTTATCATTAGGGCTTTTGATTTAGAAATCCTTTGGGTACTTATACTAAATTATGACAGTTATTCTGCCTTCCAGTTTGCTTGATACATTTGTTGATATTAAGATACTTGTGTACTTATATTTTGAATGAATTAATCTAATTTATTAAATAAAGTTTTCTTTTTCCCTAAAGTGTACTTGTGCTTTTAAGTTTGCATAAAGCTTTTAAGAAAACCCTTTAAATACCATTTAAATCGCATTTTGTGATTCCTTGAAATCTTTTTCGCTTATTGTTTACGAGAGTGAATGTTCTTAGATGGAGAAGTCTGACCATTTTAATTTGACTGGAAATCACTCAGTCAGTGTCTCTGAATGGGAACGTTGGCAAATGTTCTCCAGGCTTCCGGCAGATGACTCCCACCCCTCTGTCTAGTCCTCTCTGCTGAGAGCCAGGCTTCTCTGTGCAGCTGCCTGTTAGCCTCACTGACGTGCCTCTTTTTCTCACATTGTGCCATCGTTTGAGTTCTGCCAGGCAAGTCTTCCTCTCTCATCAGTCTCCTGCTTCCATTCCTACCATGCCTCTCTCCACCCTCATAGGCCCTGAGCTTATCCTCGCTTCATTGAGGCTACTGCCCAGTCCCCTGCTTCGGAGAGTCCTTTCCCAGCCTCTGTCTAAAATAGCAGCCACCTCATCACTTGCTGTCCCTTCAGCCCATCTTGTTTTTCTTTGTATCATATATCACTACTGACATATTTGCTTATTAACCCCTCCCGCCCCCCTACCCCACCAACACACACTAGAATGGAAGCTTTATGACGGATTTTCTATGTTTCATTCATCGTAAAAGCCCTAGTTGCTAGAATAGTGCCAAGCAAATAGCAGAAACTTAGTAAATATTTATTAAATGAATACATCTCAAGAGTGAAGTGCTGTCAGTTCTACCTCAACAGCACTTGAATCCATGCCCTCTGCCTATCCCCCACTGCCGTTTTCATTCAGGCCCCTCTTATCTCTTCCCAAGACTCCATCCAGTTCAGTTGCCCTATCAGCCTTGACCTCTGATATCATTGCCTTATTAATATTTTTTATCATGTTACTCCACTGGGTATGTTTTTGACACCACACTGAATTTTCAGTCCTGCAAAAATCTTTTGTGCTTCTTTTCTCCTAGAGTGAAATATAAACTCATTTACATAGCATATCAACTCTTTACTTACAGTAAGACTTCTAGCTAGCTGTCCAGGCCCATCCCTGTCCTCCTGTTCCCCAGGACTTAACTGGACTACCTGAAATTTCTAATTACGTCATGGTCTCTCTTGTTTCCATTTCTTTCTATATACTGCATCATTATTTTCCAGGATTATCAAGACCCCTTTTGCTCCAGCCTGTTAATCTAGCAAACTCAGACTGGGCTGGAACACAGCCTTCTTTGTGAAACCTCCTGTGCTTCTCAACCCTAGAGTAGTTTTGTACAGTGATTATGAGTTGTGGAGTCAGAAGGGCCTTCGGTTCACATCTCACTGTCACTGTGATGTCTAAGACAATGCCTGTGAAGGGCCTAAACATCCTAGGTGAACAGTATTAGCTCCTATTCTTAAGCCCCTTCCTATGTTTCTACTGCACTTCATACACATCTGCAAGGACAGTAATTGCCTTTATGATACTTTGCAAAATTATTCACTAGGACATACATTCCCAAAGTCATGGTTCTAGCAAGCAAAATAATTACTTGGAGATACTGTTAAAACAGATTCCTGAGACCCAGCCCCAGAGATTCTAAGACCCAGGATGTGCATTTCCACCAAGCTTGCAGGTGATTATCATTCTGGTTCAATGACTGCACTTTGAGTAGCACTGTCCTAAGGGATGTGAACCAAATCTTTTTACCTTGGTTACTGTTATAATAGGTGCTCAAAAAAATACCTGTTGAATGAACCAGTGAGGGAGAGGATAAAAGGAAGTTGGCAAAATCTGTAAATAAACAGACTAGCTTAGAGTATTGATTTCTGTAATTAGTTGACTTTACACAAAAATGTTCAAATGAAAAATTGTTTTTTGTAGGTTGTGAACTTTTAAAGAGTGATTATATAAAAGTATAAAAGCAAGGGTAGTAACTTTTGTTAGTGACCCATACTTTCTTTTTTTCCGAAGAGTCTAAGACCCTGTGCAAAAAATGCTACACCTCTATTTTTTCAGTTAACTTTTGACAAACTCAGAAATAAGTAAGGGGGACAGGTAAGGAGAAAATAGAAAAAAAAAATTTTTTTTTGTTTCTTTTTTGAGACAGAGTCTTGCTCTGTCACCCAGGCTAGAATGCAGTGGCACAATCTTGGCTCACTGCAACCTCTGCCTCCCATCTTCAAGCGATTCTCCTGCCTCAGCTTCCCAAGTAGCTGCGACTACAGATGCCTGCCGCCACGCCTGGCTAACTTTTTGTATTTTCAGTAGAGACAGGGTTTCATTGTGTTAGCCAGGATGGTCTCCATCTCCTGACCTCGTTATCTGCTGGCCTCGACCTCCCAGAGTGCTGGGATTACAGGCGTGAGCCACTGCACCTGGCTGAAAACAGGAAGTTTTAAGGAGAGTGGAAGAGAAGCAGGCAATTGAAGGTAGCAAATTTTAGTGAAAGAGGAATTATATATTTTTGAATAAATTGATATACATTTATTAACATTCTTGATTCTGCAATGTAGGAAGTGTGAAATGCCAACTGTGAAATGTTTCATGTGACTTATTTATTACCAACTATGGTAATAAATAAGTCACATGAAACAGGGTGATTGGTTGCATCCAGGCTTTTTGTCTTGGGGTTCATGTTCTCCCTCTAAGCACATTCCAAACTCTAGCCACAATTACATCATACTTTGTAATTTACAAAATACTTTCACCTATATCGAATCAGAATGCTTTCAACTGCAAATAACAATATCCAAAATAATAAGGAAATGTTTGGCTCACTCCCTAGAGTCCAGAGGGACAGTGACTTTTAGGGTTGCCTGTATCCAGTCACTTGAGCCCTGTTTCCCTGCAGTTCTCTGGGCTGTCAACTTTCCATTTTCTGTGTGTTTGATTTCTCCTCAGGCTCGTAGCAAGTTCTGGATCTTAATGCCCACACACAGCCATATCCAGACATAAAGATCTCAGGAGCCCCCAGCAAACTGTCTTGCATCTCCTCGGACTGAGTTAAGTTACAAGCCATTCTTAAACCAGTCTTCGACAAAGAAGACAGGATTATCTTTATATAAAACCAGCCTGCTCCTGGAGCTTCCCTGGACTCAACTTTCCAAAGGCATGTGAGGAAGGGATGGATTCCACAATCTAATCCAGGTGCCATCAGAGCAGAGGGAGTAGAAGATGGATGTTGGGTGGGTCATCAGTAAGGTCCATTATGTACAGTATCTCAACTGTCCTTCAACAATCAATTGTAAGGGGAAAGTGGGGCAGATTTCTTCATTTTACTGATAAGAAAACAGAGACTCAGAAGGGATTCTTAGTTCATTTTTCCCTTAGTGCCTCAGTAATTTTTTCATGGTGGCTTACACCAAAAGAAATATAAATTTATTTTTAATTATTTTTATTTCAATTTATAAATAATTAGGTCCCAACAAATTAAATATTTATGTCCTAACAACTTATTAGCTCTTTGAAAAATAGAATACATATAAATAAAAAGAAAATGTATTTTTCATGTCTATTTTATTGTTAATCACAACTACGAAGAAGATGTATGCACCTTTTGCACATTGTAACTTCTCAGCTGGACTCAGATTGGACATTGCTGCTCCATGTTGATGTCCATATAGTACTTGCTTTTTTGTCAGACTGACTGGAAAACCCAGTCTCACAAAAATATGAAATCCTGAGGATTATAGTGCAATCTTATGTTGAAAGCATGAACTACCTTACCAGTAGTTCACGTGATGTCTGACAGATGTTGAATTTCAATGTGTTTACTGTGTTCAAATTTTTAAATATCCTGAAATACTCTTGTGAGGTCACTCTAATGCCCTGGGTGCCTTGCCATAGTTTTCGAAACACTAGTTGAAATTATTTGCTCATGAATATGCAACTAGGAAGAAGCAGAATCAGAATTTAAGCTTTCATATTATGGCCTTCAGTTTTGCTCTTCAGCCATTTTTAGGAACTTTTCCATAAGGTTATGTTTTCCAGCTCAGGCATGTAGAGGATCACTTGAGGCCAAGAGTTCAACACCAGCATGGGGAACACAGCTGGACCTCCGTTTCTACAAAAAATAAAAGTAAAAAAAAATTAGCAAGGCATGGTGTCGTGTACATAGCTACTCAGAAGGGTGGGCAGGAGGATCACTTGAGCCCAGCAGTTTGAGACCGCAGTGAATTAGGATTGAGCCACTGTACTCTAGCCTGGGAAACAGAACAAGTCCTTGTCTGTAAATAAATATATATAAAAAAGATTGTGTTTCTTACAACTCAGAATTTTCATTTGAACTCAGGGTCCAGCAAGGAAAATATAACTCATTTAAAGTCTTTAAAAACAGAGGAAATTTAATATACAGAATTCCACTGGTGATAAAAGAGCAGAGAAACCCAGGAGATAGTGAGGCAACCCAGATATGAACAAAACTAGGAAGCCAGGGCCACTCCTATGGCTGCAGGGGTGATGGGAAAGTCGATGTTACCTGGATCTAGAAGCCAAAGTTGCTGGACCCACCTTGGAGACACAGACGCTGCCAGCAATCTCTCAGGGAGGAGAAAGAAATCTAGGGAAATATCCTGGCTTCTTTCCTTCTCTCTCACCCCTAGTCTTCCTACCAGTGCCTCCTATTAGCCAAATCTACCTAGAAGCCAGAAAACAAGGGAACCCTGGAAATGTAGCCCCATATGATACAGAACATCAAAGGAAATAGAACTGAGCAGACAGGCAGCTGACAGGCAGCACAAAATGTAGTGTGTATGTTTTGTTCACTCAGTAATTCCTTTAGCAAATATGTATTGAAGACCTACTATGTGCCAGGTGTCATGATAGTTGCTGGGGATACCACAATGAACAAAACAGACCTGTTCTCTGCTCTTGAATAAATCAAAGACAAACACAGGATATGGAATAAACCCAGAATTATCTCATTGTAAAATGTATGAAGTGAAACAAGGAAAAATAATCAGGGTGATATGACACAGATAATGATTTGGGGAAGGGTGTGACCTGCCACTATGTTAATTCTAGTTATCTCACCCCTGAGCTGTGTGTGTAGAAAACTTGTAGTCAGGAAAAGATAGAATGTCTATATCTATAAAAAGAAGGTTACCAAAAGGTATCAATTTATTTACATTTTGACACAACCCTATGTAATAAGGCTTTATTACCTCACAGCCATGGTGTGGTCATGTGAAATAGCATGTGTGTGTGAGAGAGAAGCCATGTGTGATCATGTGTAATAGCATGTGTGTGAGAGAGAAGCCATGTGTGATCATGTGAAATAGCATGTGTGTGAGAGAAGCCATGTGTGATCATGTGTAATAGCAAATGTGTGAGAGAAACCATGTGTGAGCATGTGAAATAACATGTAAGAGAAAAGCCATGTGTGTGATCATGTGCAATAACGTGTGTGTGAGAGAGATGCCATGTGTGATCATGTGTAATAGTGTGTGTGAGAGCAGTCATGTGTGTGATCATGTGTAATATTGTGTATGAGAAGCTGTGTGTGTTCATGTGAAATAACATGCATGTGAGAGAGAAGCCATGTGTGATCATGTGTAATAGTGTGTGTGAAAGAGAAGCAATGTGTGTGATCATGTGTAATAGCATGTATGTAAGAGAAAAACCAGGTATGTGATCATGTGTAATAACGTGTATGTGTGAGAGAAAAGCCATGTGTGTATGTGATCTCGTGTAATTTTGTGTGTGTGTGAGAAAGAGAGAGACAGAGAGAGAGAGAACAGTACAAAGGAAGACCTCTTTGGAAAAACATTCCAACTTTCTAAGGAGCCAAAGGGCTCACTCACAGCTACTAATCTCTGTCATGCTTTCCAGCACCACCCCCTCCCTCTCATCATAACTTGTGATCTTAGAGGCAGGAAAGAATTTGAGCCCCTCCCCCAGCCTGACCATCTATGTTGCTGCTCCGCCAGGCTCCACGTCAAATCCAGTTTGAAGCACAGACCCTAGCACCACGCAGGAGGTGTTCCTCTCCCAGTGTCCATGGGTGGCAACAGTGGGCAGGCCGGCCGCCACATCTATAAATCCCTAGCTGATGATGGCCCCTTTGATCCTGTGGAGCCTCCTAAAAGACCCACTGGCAGACTCATCATGCACAGCATGGCCATGTTCGGACGAGAGTTCTGCTACGCGGTGGAGGCAGCGTATGTGACCCCAGTCCTGCTCAGTGTGGGTCTGCCCAATAGTCTATACAGCATCGTGTGGTTCCTCAGCCCCATCCTGGGATTCCTGCTGCAACCCGTGGTCGGATCAACCAGCGACCACTGCCGGTCCAGGTGGGGCCGCCGGAGACCCTACATCCTCACCCTGGGAGTCATGATGCTCGTGGGCATGGCTCTGTACCTCAATGGGGATGCAGTGGTAGCAGGTAAGTGGACTGCACAAGGTGGGGTGGGCAGTGATACGTGTCTTAGTGTGCACCTCTGCAGGAGGAGAATGTTAATTTGTTTGACGTTTCGTAGAAATTTGTTAGAATTGATCTCTCCTAGGTTACAATGAACTTCTACCTTTGACGAATCTGGCCCAGATTCTGTGGCTGGGGAGCCTCTATTTCTAGAAATATAAAAATAAATATCTTTCATTGTTGTGAAGATTTAAAAACAGGATTAAATTTGTATCTATTTTATCAAATTGAATATTTTTACATATTTATCAATTGAGTTACTTTTTGAGCCCATTATGCTCTATTTAATGCTTTATCAAATTGACCAGCTGTCAAATAGCTCCATAAATATTTACAATAAATCACCTGTGTATCCAAATGAGTTAATTCTGTTCATAGTTTTATGCAGGGCCTCTTAATAGGCATAGGGCATAAGCCCACCAGCTCATTCCTGGCATTGAAAATTCTGGACAAAAACAAACCTGAAGGTAGGCATTTTTTTCTAGCCATTAATCAGCTACCAATTAATCAATAATTGATGGTTGTACAATAAAGTTGCATTGCAAAAAGGATCACAATAAATAGTACACATTTTTAGACCATTAACTGTCAAGCTAGCCGAATAGATGATTATGAGGCAGGATAACCAATTATCATTTGTACATATTTCAAAGAAAGCATAAATGTACAAATGTAAGGTATTTCTGGGAGAATGAGAAGAAAGCTGATAAGCTTTGTTGATTCTAAGGAGGATTACTGAAGGACTGGAGGTGAGAAGCTGGGGGTAGGCTTATTTTTTATTTAATTTTATACTGTAATTTTAAAAACGTGTATATATAATCTATGCTATTCTTAAATTTAAAAAACAAACTGAAACAAGAGAAACAACAATGTATCTTTTATAGGAGTTTGGGTGAATGAATTACAGGATATCCATAGAATGAATATCTAGCTGTTAAAAATTGTGAGGAGATGAAATTATATGAAATTATACGGTTACTGCATCAGTGCTGTTCAAGTGCAGGTCAAGGTGTGGCTTCTGACCTGCCCCTCATGATCAGCAGGGGCTGTTAGAGATGCAGTTTCTCAGGCCCACTTCAGACCCACCCATTGAATCAGAGTCTTGGGAAATGGGGCCAGTGATCTGTGTTTTAACAAGATGTACAAGCGATACTTCAACATGCCAAACTTTGAGAAGCACTGCATTTGACTACCAGAGTACAGCTGTGTCCATATGTGCAGAGGTGCGTAAAAGGAGGCCTCAAAGCACGACCTTCTCTGGGGCTGAGGTTGGAAGCATCTCCCTCAGCTTTTTCTATATCCCTAGAATTGTTTGCAATAAACATGCATACTTTTTTATTTAAAGAGATATTTTATACACCAGAAATTTCACTACTTAAAAGTATACAATTCAGTGCCTTTTAGTATATTCACAGGGTTGTGCAACCATTACCATTCTCTAATTCTAGAACATTTTCATCACCCCAAAAAGAAACCCATTACCATCAACAGTCACTTCCCCTTTTCTCCTATGCACCAGTCCTAGGCTACCACTAATTTACTTTCTGTCTCCATAGATTTGTGCTTTCTGGACATTCACTTGCATAATTTTTTAAAACCTGAAAAAATATGAAGCCATTTTATTTGGAACAAAAAGCAAAATAAAAGCAAGGGAGATGATTTTATGACAAGAGGTTTAGGTGGAAATTACAAAACACGGATGGATGATTCTAAAACAGGATTTAGGAGACCAATGTTTATTTTTCTTTTAGCTTTGATTGCTAACCCAAGGAGGAAGCTGGTTTGGGCCATAAGTGTCACCATGATAGGTGTGGTTCTCTTTGATTTTGCTGCTGACTTCATTGATGGGCCCATCAAAGCCTACTTATTTGATGTCTGCTCCCATCAGGACAAGGAGAAGGGCCTCCACTACCATGCCCTCTTCACAGGTAGGGAATATTCCAGAAAGTCTCTCCTTCAGCTCCCCAGACAGTGAGGCGCTTCCACTAAACCCATCCAGTGTCTCTGCATGTGGAGTTTTTTGAATGAATGGATCAGTTGATAGGCTGCTCTCATCACGCGGGCCCCATCTCCCCGTGCGTCTCTTTGAACAGTCAGCTTGTGACTGGTGCTGCAGTTTTTGCAGAGGAAGTTTACAGAAGAGCTTTCTTAAGAATGCTTTGTGGAGACAATTACGACTGAAATGAAAAGAAGCCTTGTGCATTGTACTTTTGCTTTAGAGCAGTGGATCTCAAACATCAGCAGCGTAGCATCCACATTCTTTAGGAGGTGATTGAAAATACAGTTGTCTGGGCTCCTTCTCCAGTTAGTCTGATTCAGTGGGTCTGAGGCGGGGCCCAGATGTTTGTATTTTATTTAATAAAGACCCCAGATGATTTTGTGGCAGGTGTCCTAAGAACCACATTTAAAAAACAAAAAAAGAAAAAAACCAAGCAAACAAATTTCTTAGCTATATAAAGAAATTAGCTTTATATAGATTTCTTAGCTATATAAAGAGTTGGCATTTCCTCAACATTGAAGTTTGGAAAAGTTCATGCCAGGAGGAAAAGGGGGCTCTTTTGATCTCTTGGGGCTGTTGCCAGCCTACTTTGGTTACTACCGGTCAATTGTTTAGAGCAATGCTACTCAGAGCATCAGTTAGGACTGTGCTAGAACTGGATGTTGAAAATTTTTCTTCAATTTCCTTATTTATTAATATATTTATTCAATATATATATATATTTTTTTAATTTATTTTACTTTAGGTGCATACTATATCTGGCATTTCTCCCCATGTTATCCCTCCCCACCCTCTCCTCTCTCCCCACTCCCCATTGTCTCTCCCCTACCCCCACCAACTGTCCCCTGTGTGTGATGCTCCTCTCCCTGAGTCCACATGTTCTCATTGTTCAACACCCACCTATGAGTGAGAACATACGGTGCTTGGCTTTCTGTCCTTGGGTCAGTTTGCTGAGAATGATGGTTTCCAGATTCATCCAAGTCCCTACAA
>PVKV010043005.1:0-10343 GCA_004027835.1 Alouatta palliata | reverse complement strand
GCTCTTGTTACCCAGGCTGGAGTGCAATGGCGCGATCTCGGCTCACCGCAACCTCCGCCTCCTGGGTTCAAGCAATTCTCCTGCCTCAGCCTCCCAAGTAGCTGGGACTACAGGCACGTGCCACCATGCCCAGCTAATTTTTGTATTTTTAGTAGAGACGGGGTTTCACCATGTTGACCAGGATGGTCTCGATCTGTTGACCTCGTGATCCACCCGCCTCGGCCTCCCAAAGTGCAGGGATTACAGGCGTGAGCCACCGCGCCCGGCCATGTAGAAACATTTAAAAAATCATTTCTAGCAAGCACTTGACATCTAGTCAGCTCTCTACTCCTTTATTTTGTTTTATTAAAAGATTAGGAGCTCCTTTCTTTGAATAAAATAATTTCTCATAATTAAGCAGCAGAATATCTATCTTTACAAAGTATGAGAGATGCCAGATGTTGATAAACGTAGTTACTCTTTCTTAATCTAGACAAAGTAAACTTAACAGATTTTTCTGATGAGCATGTTTTATGAATCCTCCATTGTGCTCCATTCTATCACATGTGCATTTTTCATGTTAAACTGCAATTACTTAAACTCTTCCCTATCCTTCTAAATTAATTTTCCGAAGTTGGAGTGTAGTCTTTTCCCCCTTTGGCTATGCATTAATCGAAGCTTTCTTTTCACCATGACTTTATAATGTCTAGTATACAATACTTCTGCTTCCCACATCTTTGCTTTACACAGTCACCTTGCCCTTCCTCCCACCACCTAAGAAAAAAGACGGTCATACTGACAGGTGAAGTGTACAGGGTGTCTGTGTGTGTTGTGTAGCTTCAGAGTTAGATTGAAATTACCAGGCACAGATTTAGTCTTGTCATTTTGCTTACACGTTGAAGAAAACAATTCAGTTTATTAAACATTCCATGTAACTGCACCAAAGTTTTGCCAAGCTGGAAACTTGGACCTTTTCTGTGTAGTGACTTTTTAATTATAGTTTTCATAACCTGGAGATCAGACTGTTGCTTTCGCATGATGTATGTAGTGTCTCATAACTGGAGTTTGCTTTGTTTTATAGTATCTGTACTCCTTGTATTTTTCAAGAGCTATTTTGTAAACAGATGATGTATTTCTCCATTGAAAACACAATAAAAAAAAAACAGCGCACACACGCAAAAAATAGCAGGGCATGGTAGCAGACACCTGTAATCCCAGGTACTCGGGAGGCTGAAGCAGGAGAATTGCTTTAACCTGGGAGGTGAAGGTTACAGTGAGCTGAAATTGCGCCATTGTACTCCAGCCCTCCAGCCTGTGGGGCAGAGCGAGACTCCATCTCAAATAAATAAATAAATAAAGGCTGGGCATGGTGGCTCACGCCTGTAATCCAAACACTTTGGAGGCCAAGGCGGGCAAATCACCTGAGGTTGGGAGTTCAAGACCAGCCTGACCAACATGGTGAAACCCTGTCTTTAAAAAAAATAAATAAAATAAAATAAAATGTACACCATTCTGAGTACAGTTTTCTGTCTTTTTTTTTTTTTTTTTTTTTTGAGACAGAGTCTTGCTCTCTCACCCAGGCTGGAATGTAGTGGCACTATCTCAGCTCACTGCAACTTCTACCTTCCAGGTTCAAGCAATTCTCATTTCTCATGCCTCAGCCTCCCAAGTAGCTAGGACTACAGGTGTGTGCCACCATGACCAGCTAATTTTGTTTTTGTTTTTGTTGTTGTTGTTTTTGAGATAGAGTTTTGCTGTTGTCGCCCAGGCTGCAGTGCAGTGGCACAATCTCGGCTCACTGCAACCTCCGCTTCCCAGGTTCAATCAATCCTCCTGCCTCAGCCTCCCAAGTAGCTAGAATTACAGGCACCCACCACCATACCCGGCTAATTTTTGTGCTTTTTTGTAGGGACAGGGTTTCACCATGTTGGCCAGGCTGGTCTTGAACTCCTGACCTCAAGTGATCCACCCGCCTAAACCTCCCAAAGTGTTGGGATTACAGATGTGAGCCACTGTGCCTGGCCCTGAGTACAGTTTTCTGAAATCTCACACCATCCAGCTCTGGGCCACCCAGGACATGAATCATCTCTTTGTCTAGCATCTTCTCACGCTATAGGTTACTTACCCCTCTTTAGACACTTAGCAGCCATCTGGATTGTCTGAAGTATTGCAATGCTAATGTTTAGGCCACCCTTATTTTACGTATTAATGACCCTAAAGTGCAAGCATAGTGATGCTGGAAATTTAGATATGCCTAAAAGAAGTAAGTGCTTCCTTTAAGTGAAAAGGTGAACATTCTCAACTTAGTAAGGAAGGAAATTGTATGCTGAGGTTGCTAAGACAGTAACAAGAATGAAGAATAGTAAGAATAAATCTTCTGGCCAGGCGCAGTGACTCATGCCTGTAATCCTAGCACTTTGGGAGGCCAAGGTGGGTGGATCACCTGAGGTCAGGAGTTCGAGACCAGCCTGGCCATCATGGTGAAACCCCATCTTTATTTAAAAAAAATAAATAAATAAATCTTCTATTTGTGAAATTTTAACATATATTGTTACAATTATTTTATACTATTATTAGTAATTGTTGTTAATCTCTTACTGTATTAGAGTTCTCCAGAGAGACAGAATCAATAGGATACAGATAGGCCAGGCATGGTGGCTCATGCCTGTAATCCCAGCACTTTGGGAGGCCAAGGCAGGTGGATCACCTGAGGTTAGGAGTTCAAGACCATTCTGGTCAAGATGGTGAAACCCGATTTCTACTAAAAATACAAAAATTAGCTGGGCGTGGTGGTGCACGCCTGTAGTCCCAGCTACTCAGGAGGCTGAGGCATGAGAATCACTTGAACCCAAGAGGCAGAGGTTGCAATGAGCTGAGATCATGCCATTGCACCCCAGCCTGGGTGACAGAACAAGACTCTGTCTCAAAAAAAAAAAAAAAAGACCAACATGGGTCTCATAAGTACTCATGGTCTCACAAGGACATTTAGTTGACATTGTATAGAATCAGCTCTATATTCCCCTCATTCTGAACTTCACTGCAAAACATTTAGCCAGAGGAGCTTACCGAAGTAAACCCCTCAACTAATCCATTAAAGCCAGGGGGTTGCGGGGGGAATTCAGTTCTCAAGAAAAGAAGGCATAATCTCAGGCGTTAGAAAACTATATGGGGACTTTTAACAACTTTACCCAGTACCTTAACATCTAGTATGATGTTAAAATGCATTCTGCACAAATGTTAACGGATACCTATTCAGTACCTAGAATGGCACTGTGCTAGATGCTGAAGAAAGAGAAAAGCAGTGAAAGATATAGGAGATGAATAATAGGTTTTGGCATGACAGTCATTGCTGCTGCATTTGTGGGCAGCTATTTCATCATGCATGTGTTTAAGGTCAGGCCTGGAAAGGAGATTAGAGACCCTTTCCGGAATACTTGGGAAGTGTTTGTGATTGAGAAGTGCAGGCAGCAGATTTGGTATTAATTTGTTGCATTTGTGCTTCTTAACATATTAGGAAGAATCTGTAGAATTATTTTATTTATATTTTAAAACAAAAACAAATTTCCGTATGCACAGATAATTTCTTTTTTAAAATAACACTAAGACAAGACTTACGTAGTATGCACAGATAATTTCTAAAAGGAAATACCAAACTCCTTAACAGTCGCTGCTACTTAGTTGGAGCCAGGGAAGAGGGATAATCGCTTTTTAATTCCACATGAATCTGTTTAAGGTTTTCTTTGTTTGTTTGTTTGTTTTTAGTAAAGCTTTATTTACTTTTAAAATTATGTGACACCTGTAATCCCAGTACTTTGGGAGGCTGAGGTGGGCAGATCATGAGATCAGGAGTTCGAGAGCAGTCTGGCCAACATGGCGAAACCCTGTCTCTACTAAAAATACAAAAATTAGCCAGGCGTGGTGCATGCCTATAATCCCAGCTACTTGGGAGACTGAGACAGAAGAATCGCTTGAACCCAGGAGGCGGAGGTTGCAGTGAGCCAAGATTGCACCACTGTACTCCAGCCTGGGTGACAAGAGCAAGACTCCATCTCAAAACTAAATAAATAAATAAATAAATAAAATTATATATACACAATTATATATATTTAATTTTAAATTATATAATATTATATAATTTTAAATTATATAATATATGTAATTTAAAATGCAATCCTTCATATCTAATAAAACTTTCCTCCCTCTCTGCTCAACTTCTAGCCATCCAAGTGAATGCTAGGTTAGAAATAATTCTGTGTACATTTTGATAATATTTGACTTGATAAGTTCAAAGCATAAAACAGAGTTCCTTTAAAAGATAACAATGCCTTTAAACCTTCTTATAAACACTGTGGTCTTCTCATGTACCTTCTGGAAGTTGAGTAGGAAGTGACCCAGAGACACCATTCCTAATGGCTCAGACTAGAAATGGTGGGGAATCAGAAGAGGACTGATTGATTATGGTGAAATAAAACAAAAAAGATCCCTCCAATTAGAACCCATGCCTATTACAGTGCTTGGGGCCCCAATGACCTATTGTTTGGTAAAACTTTAAGGTCTAAAAACTGTTCATGGTCAAAGAAACAATATATATTTGAGGTGATGGATGTGATAAAAAGCCTGATTTGATCAACCTACAGTGTATACTTGTATCAAAACATCACATTGTACCCCATAAATACATAATTATTACTTTTTGTTTTTTAAGACAGAGTCTCGCACTGTTACCTAGGCTGGAGTGCAGTGGCAGGATCTCAGCTCACTGCAACCTCCGCCTCCTGGGTTCAAGCGATTTTTTTCCTGCCTCAGCCTCTCAAGTAGCTGGAACTACAGGTGCATGCCACCACACCCAGCTAATTTTTTTATTTTTAGTAGAGATGAGTTTTCATCATGTTAGCAAGGATGGTCTCTATCTCCTGACCTTGTGATCCACCCACCTCAGCCTCCCAAAGTGCTAGGATTACAGGTGTGAGCCACCACACCTAGCCTTTTTTTTTTTTTTTTTTTGAGACAGAGTCTCACTCTGTTGTCCAGGCTGGAGTGTGGTCATCTTGGCTCACTGCAACCTCCGCCTCCTGGGTTCAAGAGATTCTCCTGCCTCAGTCTCCTGAGTAGATGGGACTACAGGCACATGTACCATATCTGGCTTTTTGTATTTTTAGTGGAGATGAGGTTTCACTGTGTTAGCCAGGATGGTCTTGATCTCCTGACCTTGTGATCCACCCACCTCAGCCTCCCAAAGTGCTGGGATTACAGGTATGAGTCACCACGCCTGGCCTAATTATCTACTTTTTTTTTTTTTGAGACGGAGTTTCGCTCTTGTTGCCCAGGCTGGAGTGCAATGGCACGATCTCGGCTCACCGCAACCTCCGCCTCCTGCGTTCAAGCAATTCTCCTGCCTCAGCCTCCTGAGTAGCTGGGACTACAGGCGCACGCCACCACGCCCAGCTAATTTTTGTGTTTTTAGTAGAGACGGGGTTTCACCACGTTGACCAGGATGGTCTCGATCTCTTGACCTCGTGATCCACCCGCCTCGGCCTCCCAAAGTGCTGGGATTACAGGTGTGAGCCACCGCGCCCGGCCCAATTATCTACTTTTTTAAAAGGTTTTAAAAACTTTTTAAAAATACACACAAAAAGCAGTTCGTGGTCTAATTTCTTTTTCCTTGCTCAGCCTCATCTTTTAGCACCTGTTTATACACATATCATTTCTATTCCCATAACAAAAATAGGTAGGACTAGCCAGACACAGTGGCTAATGGCTATAATCCCAGCACTTTGGGAGACCAAGATTGGGGAGGCTCAATAGCTCAATAGTTTGAGCCCAGGAATTCAAGACCAACTGGGGCAACACACCAGACCCTATCTCTACAAAAAATTAAAAATTAGCCAAGCATGCTGCACACCAGTAGTTCTAGCTACTTAGGAGGCTGAGGCAGGAGGATCACTTGAGCCCAGAAGTTCAAGGCTGAAGTCAGTGATGATTATGCCACTGTACTCCCACGTAGGTGACAAAACAAGACTCTAAGGAAAAAAAAAAAGGGTAAGACTTCCCAGTACCTCAATCTATGTCTCTCCCAGTACCCCAATCTATGTCTGTCCTCTGCATCTCCCAGTCTCATATTTAAGCTCTGCCTCAAGTATACCATGCTGTCTTCTTCATGCACACCTTTGCATGTGCTAGTCCTTCCTCTAACACACTTCCTCATTTTCCAACGCCCCTCATCTTATCCCTCTAGCAACCTTTTGTTCATCCTTCAAAAGAATTATATTAGATTCCATGGCATCATCCCTGATTTGCCCAGGTTTTCTTGGACACTTTTGTTATATTCCCATTGTTCCACTGTATTCTGGCATATACATGAATTGTTTACTGTAAGCCATAAGTGCCTCTGAATCCTAGATGAATAGTACTTGCTCAATTATGTTTGTTTAGTAAAGGAATTATTCATTTACACCATAAACTTTCTTCCTGTGGCTAACCTATGAATGTGTGTGGTCTCTAAGAAATGGAATTATGCCTAAGCTGTCCAACCCCCTTTCCTCAGTTTTTATCTACCGAGAAATGGAAATTAGCAAACTAATTTCTGAGTCTTAAGTGAAATTGTTTTCATTTTACTTAGTCTAAACCCTTGACTTACATAGTTTTAACCTTCTGGAACATTCTCTTTTCTTTTCTTCCTGTTCCTGATTGCCACACTGGAAGGAAAGTTCTAAATGAATACTTAGGTTTCAAAGTATTTTTCTGCATCTATTTATTTTGCCGCTTTGTAGATTTGCCTCCATTGTCCTAAGGTTTCAGCACAATAAAAATGTCATTTCTTCCAGTGCTTGTCTTGACATCAATGTAGCATTGAAAAGCCCAAGACTTTTATAGACTAATTTAAACTGAACAAGGAAGTAGAATCTAGTACCTACTAGGAAACATGGGCCTGGCTTGCTAGCAGTTCCTGGAAGTCATTGTGTTTTCCAGTAAATTCATGCAAATCATAACAGAGAAAGGGAAGCCACAAAGCAGAGGCTGGGACTGTTGGGATCATGTTAGTAATTAAACTCTCTCTCCTCTTGAGACCCAGTGAGAGCCTTCTCCCTACAAAAAACAAAAAAGACCATAGCTTGCTGCGAAAGTGGATCTGACCAAGCATCCTCTCACTCTAAGAGATTAAAATAAAGCCTCCTGCAGTCCTTTTCTCCAAATACACAAAGAAGTGACTGGGCTGAGGCTCAAGGGCACAGTTCCAGTCCCTGTTGGCAAGAGCAGGGCAAGGCTTCAGTCCTCCCAAAGGGTACAAAGGACAAGAATGTTTCCTAGAAAAGAAACCAGGGAAGGAGACCAAAGTAGACCTAGCTGATATGGAGCTATTAGGTGAAAACTGAAAGCTGCTTCAATACTACTTCAAAGCCAGATTATTCTACTGAAGAGAGACTGAGCCTTCAAGTAATACAACTGGGGAAGTCAAGTACAAAAAAAAATGACACCAGGAAGGAACAAAGCATGCATTTGCAGCTAATACCACTCATTGGAAGAGGCTGTTTGGGGCCGGGCGTGGTGGCTCATGCCTGTAATCCTAGCACTTTGGGAGGCCGAGGTGGGTGGATCACCTGAGGTCAGGAGTTCAAGACCAACCTGGTCATCATGGTGAAACCCCATCTTTAAAAAAAAAAAAAAAAAAAAAAAGGAAGAAGTTGTTTGGAAAAGGTTTGCAAATACCACAAAAATAGGATTCAAGGTGTCTATGTATTGTGACATTCATTGCAGCACTATTTATAATAACAAAAAATTGGTAGCAACTGAAACATCTAGCAGTAGATGAACTGTTATACAGCCATAGTCTAGAATGTTAAACCACAATGTAAAGTTTTCTGTGCATACTTACTAACCCAGAAAGATGTTCATAATACAATATTGAGTTTTTGGGGGGATTTTTTTGAGATGGAGACTCGCACTGTCACCTGGATTGGAGTGCAGTGACGTGAACTCCATCCACTGCAACCTCCACCTCCCAGGTTCAAGCGCTTCTCCTGCCTCAGCCTCCTGAGTAGCTGGGATTACAGGTGCCCGCGGCCACGCCCAGTTAATTTTTTGTATTTTGAATAGAGAAGGGTTTTCAGTATGTTGGCCAGGCTGGTCTTGAACTTCTGACGTCATGATCTGCTCACCTTAGCCTCCCAAAGTGTTGGGAATACAGGCATGAGCCACCGCACCCGGCCGTTTTTCACCCTTTACATTTGTTTTGTTTTTTTTCTTTTTTTGAGACAAGGTCTCACTCTGTCACTCAGCCTGGAGCGCAGTGGTGCAGTCTCGGCTCACTGCAACCTCTGCCTCCTAGGCTCAAGTGATCTTCCTGTATTAGCCTCCCGAGTAGCTGGGACTTACAGGCACGCTCTACCATGCTCGGCTAATTTTTGTGTTTTTAGTAGAAAGGGTTTCGCCATGTTGCCTAGGCTGGTCTCGAACTCTTGGGCTCAAGTGATCCGCCTGCTTCAGCCTCCCAAAGTGCTAGGATTGCAGGCATGAGCCACCATGCCAGCCAGTCTCTTCTTTAAGACCCTCTTCCTGATCACTTGAGCCCAGGAAGTTGAGGCCACCAATGAGCCATGCTCTGTACTGTCACTTCACTCTAGCCTGGACAACAGAGTGAGACCCTGCCTAAAAAAATAATAATGTCCTTAAAAAACAAACAACAACAACAAAAAAACACTGATTGCCTCTGAAGATGGTGAGGTTCTGAAGATGCCTCTGAGGCTCAGTTTTGAGGGACTTCTATATCCTGTTGAAAATCCAAGGTGGCCAGGCACGGTGGCTCACGCCTGTAATCCCAGCGCTTTGGAAGGCTGAGGCGGATGGAACACCTGAGGTCAGGAGCAGCCTTACCAACATGGAGAAACCCTGTCTCCACTAAAAATACAAAATTAGCCACGCATGGTGGCTTATTCCTGTAATCCCAGCTACTCAGGAGGCTGAGGCAGGAGAATCACTTGAACCTGGGAGGTAGAGGTTGTAGTGAGCCGAGATCATGCCACTGCACTCCAGCCTCAGCAACAAGAGCAAAACTCCATCTCAAAAAAAAAAAAAAGAAGAAGAAAGAAAGAAAGTCGAAGGTGCAGCATGTACCAGATGGCTGTATGCCTCCTCTTTGGGGGAGAGGGTTGACAGTAATAAGCAGGAATGTATCATGTTTTATGGTTTTCAGCAGTGTTTTTTTTTTTTTCTTGCTTAATAGAAATTGATGCTGTTTAATTTTTGTCATTGTTGTTTTTAATGGAGTTTGAGAGAAGAGAGTAAAGTGAAAATGTCACTAGTCCTTTAATTAGAAGTCCCTATTTCCCCCTGGCACAGTGGCTCATGCCTGTAATCCCAGCACTTTGGGATGCCAAGGCAGGAGGATCATTTGAGGTGGAATTTGAGACCAGCCTGGCCAGCATGGTGAAACCCCATCTCTACTAAAAATACAAATTAACTGGGCATTGTAGCAAGCACCTGTAATCGCAGCTACTCAGGAGGCTGAGGTAGGAGAATCGCTTGAACCTTGGAGGTGGAGATTGCAGTGAGCCCACATAGCGCACTGCACTCCAGCCTGGGCAACAGAGAAAGATATTGTCTCAAAAAAAAAAAAAAAAAAAAAAAAAGTCCTTATTTCCATTTTAGGCAGATTACTATTGGCAGTTAAAGAAAGGATGGATGTATCACTTCTTCGCCTTTTGGCTAAGATCAAGTGTAGTATCTGTTCTTATCAGTTTAATATCTGATACGTCTTCTATCCGAGGACAATATATTAAATGGATTTTTGGAAATAGGAGATGGAATAGGAGCTTGCTCCGTCCACTCCACGCATCGACCTGTTATTGCAGTACTTCCAGGAACGGTGCACCCGCTTCGGGGGAATAATTGTGGAAAAACAATTTTAATATTTGTATAATATTTTTAATTAAAAAAAAAGGATAGATGTGAGAAAGATGAGATCAAAGATGGACAGAGCTCTTCTCCAGGAATCATGAAATGTAGGTTCAGGTTGTGGCTCTGCTACAAACCAGCTATATGTAGTCCTTTGGCAAATAATTTCCCCATATCTGATGACTGAATGTGATTGTGATTTTACCTAAAGCTCCTCAGACCAGGGTTCCTAGGTCTTCTTCAGGATCAGATAAGACATGTTTATTTTATTTTATTTTTTTTGAGACGGAGTTTCGCTCTTGTTACCCAGGCTGGAGTGCAATGGCGCGATCTCGGCTCACCGCAACCTCCGCCTCCTGGGTTCCAGCAATTCTCCTGCCTCAGCCTCCCGAGTAGCTGGGACTACAGGCACATGCCACCATGCCCAGCTAATTTTTGTATTTTTAGTAGAGACGGGGTTTCACCATGTTGAC
>PVKV010043004.1:0-10337 GCA_004027835.1 Alouatta palliata | reverse complement strand
AAAAAAAAACAGTGATGGCTGAATTCCATTCCTAAAAATCATGAGATATTTCTCTGGCAGTGAGTAGTCATCAGGTTTTTTAAAAGGTCCTCAGATGGTTCTAATATTCAGAAAAAAATGAGAATATTTTTAGAAAAGTGTCCATGTATACATTTCATTGCCTGTGGGACTACAAATTTGGAAGCCAGTTGAGTCACTTGATGCTTGTTTTTATGTATTTAGTCATGCCCAAGGTAAGGTAACTATTAAGTATGACAAGTACTTACCCCTTGCTATATATCTCTATCTAAGATAATATGTGAAGAAATCAGATTTTTTATTAAATAGTAGAATATGAGTGTATTAAATTACTGGCAGATGAAGACAGAAATAAGAACTTTAATTTTAAAAAGTGTCATCTGCAATTCCTTTAGAGAATGTAGAACTAATAATCAATAAACAGATCTCATTGTGATGCATCAGTGTTAGAAATTTCCAACTATTTTAATTGTGCACACTGAAAATCTCTGAGGAAAAAAAGAGAATGATAAAATTCTCCTTATTTAATTATTAAATTTACAAAGAAATGTGAAGGACCAAAAGTAGACCAAATTTGGAAGACTCACACTCACTTAAAGTCTTACTATTAAGTTTTTATGATAAGAATAGTATTGGCATAAGGTGGAAAAATAGATGAATTGAATAGAATTGAGAGTTTAGAAATAGAAATACATGTATGGTTAGTTGATTTTTGACAAAATTGCCAAAGGAATTCAATAGAGAAAAAATTATCTTTTCAACAAATTATGCTGGAAAAATTGGCTATTTATATGCAAAAAAATAATAATTTGATTGATACCTCACAATCTGTATAAAAATTACTTCATATAAAAAAATAGACCTAAATATAAACTTTAAAAACATAAAATTTCTAAAAGAAAACCGTTATGACCTTGGGTTAGGCGGACCATTTTTTAGAAATGACACCAAAAGTATGATCCATAAAAGATAATATTATAAATACATTTCATCAAAATTAAGAACTGCTTTTCAAAAGACACTGTTAAGAGAATAAAAAGACAAGACATAGGTAAGAAGAATATATGTGCAAATCACATATTTAAGAACTCATATGCAGAATGTGGATTAAAACTCTCAAAACTCAATAATTAGAAAAACTCAATAAAAATAGACAAAAGATTAAAAGACAATAGCCCACAGAAGATAAGCAAATATCAAACAAGCATATGAAAAAATGCTTAACATCACAAGTCATTAGGAAAAAGAACAAAATTGCAATGAGATACCACTGAATACGTATCAAAAGATCTGAAATTCAACAGACTGAATATACCAACTATTGGCTGGTAGTAAGTTAATCAACTACAGCAACTGGAACTCTCATAAATTGCTAATGGGAATGTGAAACGATCAGCTATTTTGGAAAATGCTTTGATAGAGCAGTAATGTTAAATATACATTTACCATAAAAGCCACCAATCACACTCCTAGATGATTTCCCAAGTGAAATGAAAATCTGTGCTCATACAAAAATTTCTGCACAAATATTGATAGTGACTTTATTCATAGTTGCTTCAAACTGAAAGCCACCCAAATGTCCTTCATCTGGGAAATAAATAAACAAATCTAGTACATCCATATGAAGGAATATGACTCAGCAATGTGTGAACAACTGACACACACAACAAGGATGGTTCTTAAATGCATTATATTAAGCAAAAAAGTCCAGAATCAAAGGCTACATGCTGTGATTATATTATATTTACAAGATATTTTTTTAAAAGCAAAAGTATAAGGAGATAAACAGATCAGTGGTTGCAAGGCACTAGAAGTTAGTTAAAGGGAGCTTGACCACAAAAAGTCATGGGAAATTTTGAGGGAGGGAAAATCTGTTCTATATTGTGATTGTGGTGGTGTTTACATGACAGTGTGTTATCAAAACTTGCAGAATTATACATTACCAAAAAGAATACATTTTACTCTATGTAAATTATACCTTAATTTTTTTTAAATGGGAAAAGTTTGAATAAGAAGTCCACATGTGATGGCTAGTTGCTTCCCTAATAAATACAACTCTAAATATATCTGAAAATTGCCCTATGTTGACTCAGCTACAGCTGGATTCCAACTCAGCACTCAATAACGCCCTGGATAAGAGCTCTGCTGACTCATTTGTACTTCAGCATCTACTCCTCCCATTCTGGGCTTTACTGGAGACACTAAAAATAAATGGAGGGTGTATAATATTTAGCCTGAGTAAGTCCAACAGCCAAAGCAAGGACAAACAATGCTCCTTCACTGTAGAACACAGTAATTACACATAGAGAATAACCCTCACCATAGGTCAATGTTACGAGACACTAGAATCGTTGCAGAGGCAACTTATAAGCACATTTCCAGAACGCTTATGAAACAATATGGGTACCCAACTCTCATGAATCCTTTCATTCATCACATATTTATTGAATACATTCTTAGCACAAGGCACAGACTGAACCCTCGGCACACTGATTCAAAAGTTAGGTGAAGTTCTGTTCTCCATAAAAGGAGAGAAACTAGGGTATTCACTTGTGAAGATAAATCCACATGCAAATAACTCAAATTATTACTTTGGAAACTTCAGATCCACACAGCCATCATTTGCAGAGATTCTTTCCTCCCCAGTAGAATAAAATATTGTAAGTACTTTTAAATAAGTATGCACTTAGGAATTAGGGATGTAGCATGATCTGAAATGTCAGTGACTCAGGTCTGTGGGGATGAGACGTGCTCTAAGAAGCAAGTAGACTAACTGATTAGATAGGAAAATACATATTCAGTTCTTCGCATAAGAGTATTTAACTGCCTTGCAAATTAGGAAATATATAGTAATTCATACAATTTAGTTAACAAATATTACATTGACTACTTTCCTATAAATTATGTGTAGAAAAATTCACACACTCACCTACAAACATGAGATTGTCAGATTAAAATGTCCTGTGATATGCTGCTTCATGCCAAGTTAGTTTAATGCATTAGCTTGGATCCTTTTTAATGTCCTTTTCAAATTACATTTTATGTAAACGTAAATCATTTGGTTAAGTCAATTAACATAGAATATAAAGCAAACAAGAGTACTAAACTACTGTTTATGAGCACACTTTTCTGTGTTTATGATGGTAATTCTCAAAGCATAAGTTTGTGGAGCCATCACTTTAGGAATTTGGAAGTGTCTGGCATCTGCTGTAAAGAATGCAGTATCTATGTTTACAGCAGAGGTGTGAGTTGAATTTTAAGAGATGCAAAGTAACCCAGATAATCTAGTCTCATTCAACACACACCCACTGGCTCCCAGTGGGAACACCGTTGCTATTCTCATGCCATATTCCTCCTACAAATACGCAGGCTAATGTTGATGCCTTGGAGGCATAGTGTGATTTATTGAGAGATTAATTTCCTAAATTTTGGTTCACATGATCACCAAAGTTTAATAACTACTGGGTTGCCTTTTGAGTGTTTTCCATTAAAATGTAAGTATCTCTAGATGGGGTATTATAATAATTATTAACCACTATCACCTTAAAGAGAATATATTATGTGGTAGCTCTAGTTTAGGGCAGAATGCTGAAGGGTTTTGAAGAAACTGGATTCCTGAAGGTGGTCCTGAAGGTGAAAGAGTTAATTATGAGACCAGGTCTAGATGAGCCTTTCTGTGGTGTTCTGGTAAACTATGGAGAGAACTGAGTACAATCAGTAAGAAGAAAAAGCAGAGAGAATGTCAATGTGAGAGAGTAGAAAACTTTGATGGTTAGAAGATCAATTTAAGCTACCTCACTATTTTGCATAGGTGTTTTCTACTAATGTGAGATGTAAGAAGAGGAAGGAGGTTGAGGGTCTGGGATTGTAATTGCGTTCTGGCAGGTTGGGGCAGGAGGAAGTTGCCCACGGGAGCAGAGCTTTAGCAGTGTGGGAAACCAGATGTCTATACCGTGCAGGAGAACACCATGATGTGGTCATCAGCTTGGACGTTAGGATTTGGAGTTTAGGATTTCTACTGAAGAGGTTGCTACTTAAAGCTAAACAAGGTAAGTTTTTGTTTTTGTTTTAAAAAGGTACTAGAGAATTTGGAAAAAGCTGTTGGTGGAGTTGCCAGAATACAGTCAGGACAACATGATGATCTGGATGCAAAACTTTCTTTTAGAAGAGCCCCTTTTAATTCTGCAAACATGTTTCCAACAATATTCTTTCTAACAGCACCACGAAATGGCTTATTCTAACAGGCTGAAAATAACAAAATGGAGTTTTTGGTCTGAAGGAGCTGGCAATTTAGCCTCAATATTCACAGTGGAGCCCAAGCACCAGCAGCATCGGCATCATCCTGTAGCTTGTTAAACAGGCAGAATGTTGGGGCCCAGCTCAGACCTACAGAATCAGAATCTTTATCTTAACAAGCAGGTGATCATAATGCTCACTAGTTTGAAAAGCAGTGGACTAGGGCTGGGGTTCTCAAACTTCAGCAGGCATCAAAATCAACTGGAAGGATGATTAAAGCACAGTTTGCTGGGTCCCATTCTCAGAGATTCTGATCCAGTAAATCTGGGGTGGGACCCAGGTCTGCATTTGTAATAGGTTTTCCAGTAGGTGATACTAACATTGCTGATCTGGGGGCCATATTTTGGGAACCACCAGGCTAGGTGATGCAAACTCTGTTATAGTTTTCTAGTTTCCATATTTCTTCTTTTATAATTTTAACGAGAAAACTTCTCTGCTTCCGTCATCTGGCCCTATATTTTATTTCATTCTCTGCTATGTAACATGTCAGCTATAACTGCCTCTTGACAATGTTTCTTTCTGTCAGTTCATAAATGAGATTTAATTATAAGGTTAAACCCCGGGATGGATGCCCTATACAGAATGGATGTTCTACCTTCAGACTAATTGTAAGTAGATCTTCATCTGTCCTACATAGCACTTTAATCACAGAGGTCTGTGCCCTATTTTATATGACTCTTTCAGCTATAACTGATTAGACCAGAGCAGGTCATGAGGCTCAAGAAAACCAGGCTATATATCAAGCTGGATAGCAGCTAATGGAAACATATTTTTTAAAAAAGAAAACCTGTCTAAATAATTAAAATGGAATGACTAGTTGGACTTACTAAATTCTTTCACTCAGAAATTTAAGCTGGTTATGTAAGAAGAGAGTTTTTTAAGTAGCAGAAGCACAAGTTAAAAGACATAGATTGAGAATGCAGTTAGTTGAGCAAAATCCGCTATGGTAGGGACATATTCACAAAGTGATAAGACTCATTGTAAATAGAACTGGTGTTTTGGTGAACAAAATATCCTAGTGGTTGTTAATGCTTTCAGTCAAATATTTAGTTTTCCAGTCCTAATCCTGGGGAAAAAAAGGTGAGGGGCACACACAAACAGAATAACAGATGAATACTTAGCAAAGAGATTATTGCTAGGTTATGGCAGGAGTTAAAGAATCCAATAAATGACAATGTAGAACCTTAGAGTCAGCAACAGGAATGAGCCGTTATCCCTAGGCTTGAAGAGACAAGGGAAGGGAGTGGTTATGTGGTTTACAAAATCCAGAGGGTAGCTGTACAGAGAAGGCTGGCCTGTTGGAAGAGGAGCACAGCCAAACCACTGTGACCCAGAATGGCAGAAACTGGAACAATAAAAATTCAATCTGCCTTCCTTATGCCTTCCAATCTCCTGCTAATGCCTCTATTTGTTGAACCCAATGGGAAGTCTTAAGACAAGGAAGCAGCCTCCCAGGACACAGAGTAGCATGGGGAGGTATGCAGTGTGTGTCTGAAGAAGTAAATGAAAATATTTAGTATAAGTATGGAAGAGAGGTTAGTTCTCCCCAGTGACTAGGCAAAAGCAAACTGTCATTTACTGGCAGATAATGTATTTGTTGATCAGAGACCTCTTAATGTTCAGAGATGCTTTGAATTGTAGTTCTTTTATTCAGCCTGGGTTTTAGAATAAGGATGACCAAACAGAGTTGATGAGCATACACTATAAATGATTTTTTTAAAACCCCATAAGATCTTAAGCCCCTACAACAAAAAATTATCACAACAAAACCTAACCTATACTATTAACATAGAAAATGTTGCCTATAATTGGCATATTGTCACAACCAAACAGTAAAATATCTGTCATTAGTTTAGGGAACAGAGAGAAAAATGTCAGAGAATGAGTATTTGAAACTAGAAGGGTGACACTTCATATTATTTGGAGATGAAATACATGATAAAACTGTGATCTGTGTGTTTTCATTCACCAGAAACACAGATAGTACACCAAATGAACTTGTAACTCTTGGGAAAGAGATTGATGCAGAACAGTTATTCAGATGGCCTTGAACAGACCCAGTTCCTTCCCCCTTTCTTGCTTATAGTACTCAGGAATAATTAGAGAATGCGCTGGGTATACAACATACCAGATAGGGAGGTACTGGGCAGAACGGCTGGGTTCTGTTCCAGTCACCAGCCTACAAACTAGATGTTTTTCAGTGCTGTATCCCAGCTACTCCTCTCACCCCAGAGTATAAAATCGAGGGCAAGCTGCTTTCTGAGGTCTCTCAGCTGTGGTACAAGTATGCAACTCTTAGTCAAGACTCCACCCTCCCTGGGAAGCTCTTCCGAGCCATAGGGGAGCCAGTTTACAATAAATCATAGGCTTCTGTTGTCCCTTGCTACCTATCTGCAAATAATAAATCAGCTCCATGGAACTTGTGGCTATGAGTATATTCTCACTCAGTGGATTCACTCAAGTTAGTAATCAGTGCATAGTGAACCTGCTTTACAACTGGAAAACAAAAAATTAGAAACGTGTGAGCCACTCTTGATAGCTGACAAAAGGAGAAAAAGAGAGACAGAGAGGCTTAGAAAAAAATTAGCTAACTTGCAAGCTGGAATTAAAGAGAATGGTTTGTGATTTTAGCTACAGAGGCTTGTAAGAGGCAAATGATTATCATCCACAACTTGTGGAAGGTGAAACCAAGACAACTTTTGACAAACAAAAGTCAATTAGAATGAATCCTTGTGACAAGCTCAAAACACGTGGCTGCCATATTCATTTTGAAATCTCAGAATGGATTAAACTATTTCCAGGTACAGACTCAAATAAGGGTATGATATCCAGGAAATCTATTAATTTGAACAAAATGGGTAAAGAAAAAGACTAAACATATGACTCACCAGCTAAAATCTGAAGGGTCTGCAATTAAGGCAGGAAGAAAAAGAGTAGAAATAAATATAACAAAGAAAATAATTAGAAACAAGTATAATTAGAAAATATTTACATATGAAGCTGACTTAAATAGGTGAGAAGTCTACAAAGTTTTAAGGAGAATTTTACTGCCAAAATAACCATAAGCCTGTGCTAAAAATCTTGTGATTTGGGGAGTGTGATTGTACTTATTCTGTCCTTGTTCCAGCACTGAATATTGGTTGGAGGGCTTGATGAGAACTTTTAGTTCATTGGTCTTCAAATTAAAAGGCGTTAGGCATACACTTGATGTAAAGACAACTGCACATAGCATTCTAGAAAAAATAAAAAACTAATCAACAACATCTGAAATAGTGGGTTTGTGCTTGATGCTAAGACCAGATGGCATTTTATATTTGAATCCCTAGAAAAAAGGGTCAACACATTTCTGCAGGAGAAAGAGAAAGTACTTGATAAATAGCTTGTTGAACTGTAGTATTCATTAGTAATAATTAGCAAAATATTTCTGGCTCTTTTTCTTCTGGGCACTAGGTAACTTCTCACGATTGGAATGCCTGACTCTCTATTTCAGTGGGGGCCATGTGACTACTTCTGACCAATGAGTGGAGAGAAGAAAAAATGATGCATGAAAGTTCCTCACTGGCATATTTAATCGCTAATACAAGATCCTCCAAAGCTCTTCAGTTCTGCCTCTGGGTCCAGCAATATTCCAGAGGGTGGCCCTTTAGCCTAACTCCAGCATAAGAACAATCCAGAATAAAGAACCACTTTGAATCACAATAGATATATCATATGAGGCAGAAAATATCCTATGGTATTTTAATTCTGTGAAATTTGGGAGATTGTCTTTTATTTCAGTATGATTTAGCTCTTCCTGACCAATGCAAAAATAATTGCTGTTTCTTGTGGGAAAGTCAGCTTGGATTGGGATATCCTTTGTGAAAAAATTGCTTTTCATCACCACATATTTAAGGTTGAGCAAGGAATTTACAGATCATGACTTGCTATAGGTTATGTAAATCTCTTTTCAGATTATGATTTCATAGAGTTTTAAAATGAAATTTGCTGTTTCCATTCCCTAGGTGAATGTGGCATGGAGGGAATTATATATGTTGTGAAAAACTTGTTTTTTAAATTGACTCACATACATGCTTATAGCTGACAGTGGCTCTTACGTTTCACTTTGATATTTTGGATAAATATGTCACAAGATAAAATACAGTTGATTTGGCTCTAGAGCTCTTCTTGTAAAAATGCTTACGATGTAAAGGCTTAGTACAGTGAACGTAGACATTTTTATACAGGCATCAACACCAAATGAATATGACTTGAATGTTTGCCTTTTTCTTTTGTAGTAGTAGCTGTCTCCAACAGATGCTCCTATGCATAGAGCCGAAATAATAGGATGTCTCAAGGTTAAAGCATTCCTCTTCCTCGGCTAGAGTACAGATGAAGTAGATTTCTCTGTCCCATACAAGTGTTCTCAAAGCTTTGCTATTTCTTCATCTCTATTCATGAGAATTTTAAAAGACAAATTCTGGAAAGAAGGTACCTCTCTTTATGTTGTCTTCTTTAAGGCTTTAAGTCTTCTTAGAATGCAGGACAGAATAAATAACATTTCAAACACTGCATCTGCGTGTGGTTAGGGGGGAGGAAAAAGGGTTTTATTTCACTGTAAATTGTCATAGCAGGAAATGCTGCCTGCTAAAACAATATTGCAATGAAACTATGACAAAAAAGAAAAATAATACTATTTTTTCAGGCTTTATCATTGTAATTTCTCTGTGAATGCTATTATACTGAGATCCCTGCAGAAATGGCATAATTGGCCAATATATTTTAGCTGTAGGTGGAATAATTTTGTATAAATTATTTGGGTAGTGCTGAAAAATAATTTAGTTGTTAGCTTTCTTTTATTTTCTTATTTTTGTGTGTCTCAGCTCCTGACAAACTCTTTAAACCCTGTACAACCAGAGCAAATGAATATAATATGACAGGGGGTTTAACAATGAAGTTTGTAAGAAACAGGCATTGATTTATCCAAGTATTCTATTAATTTTGGAGGGTAACGATAAAGGGTAATACAAATTTGAATATCATTTGATCAATATTCCCATGTTTGGAATTGTAAATACTGTTAGATGTTGCAACTAATTACTTAGAAATATTAAATATTTATAAATGATTAGCATAGTACATTTCTAATAGAAAACATAAAACAAAAGTATTGTTGGTCTTACAACCATGTCGTTCAGCAGTAGGCACTTAAAATCTTCTAGTTTTAATAGGTAAAATAATACTAACTTAAAGCGAAATAGATCTAAAATATAAAATATATCAACCTTGACTAAACTGAAGGAATATCATAATGTACTATTTTTCCCCTTTACCTTTAGTTGACACGTAGCAGTTGAACATATTTATGGGATACATAGTAATATTTCAATACATATATGCAATACATAATGATCAAATCAGGGTAATTTGCATGTTCAGCACCTCAAACATTTATTGTTTCTTTGGGTTGATAACGTTCAAAATCCTCTCTTCTAGTTTTTCAGAGTATATAATAAATTATAGTTAATTATATTCACCCTACAGTGTTAAAGAATAACAGAATTCATTCCTCTTATCTAGATGTAACTTTGTGTTTGTTAACTTCTCTCCATTCTTTCTTACCCTATACAGTTCTCAGCTTCTAATATACATAACTGTACTCCTGCTACCATGAGCTCAGTTTTATTTTTGCTTTCATGTGAGTAGGACATGCAGTGATTTTTATTTCTGTTCCTGGCTTATTTTGATTAACATAATGTCCTCCAGGCTCATCCATGTTGCTGCAAATAACAGGATTTCATTCTTTTTTTATGTATGAAGAGTATTCCACTGTGTGTATACACCACATTTTATTTTTTCATTGACATGTTGACTCCGTATCTATCTCAGCTATTATGAAGAGAGCTGCAATAAACATGGAGGTCAGTTATCCCTTTGATATACTGATTTTATGGTGTACATAAACCTTTAAAAGCAAAATTCAGGTTATTAGATTTAGTATGACCCAATGTTTGCAAAAGTAACAAATAAATAGACATACATATAAC
>PVKV010043003.1:0-10322 GCA_004027835.1 Alouatta palliata | reverse complement strand
GGCGGATCACGAGGTCAAGAGATCGAGACCATCCTGGTCAACATGGTGAAACCCCGTCTCTACTAAAAATATGAAAAAATTAGCTGGGCGTGGTGGCGCGTGCCTGTAGTCCCAGCTGCTTGGGAGGCTGAGGCAGGAGAATTGCTTGAACCCGGGCGGCAGAGGTTGCAGTGAGCCGAGGTTGCGCCACTGCACTCCAGCCTGGCGCCTGGTGACGGAGTGAGACTCTGTCTCAAAAAAAAAAAAAAAGAATTTTTCTAACAACTTTAGTTTTAGATTTTCTATACTCAGCACTCTGATTTAGGATATCTGATGTGTTAGTGCCTTATATATTTCTACCATAAATACTCTGATATTTGCATAGGCTTAATTATGTATTAAATTTTTTTAACTTTTACTGCACCTGCAGAAATATCTTCTAGTATAAACTGTTATTTTCTAAGATGTAGGTTTTGAAAAAGTGTTTTTCCAAATTTATTACATCTGCATTTTTCTTCAATATAAATCCCCTGATGCAGAACAAAGTTTGAGCAACTACTTCAGCGTTTTCCTCTAGAACAAAATGTCTATAATAAGATCTGTGATACAAGTAAAGCAGTATAATCCTCTTTATATTTGTAATGTTCATCTTCAAAATAAATACTCTTCACTATAAAAGCTTGTATTTTCTGAAAAATCTTGATAGAAATTGCACTTATAATGCTTTTATTAAGTACAAATTCACTGGTGTTAAGATGTGAGCATGTGGTGTGAGATGTGAGCATGTGGTGTGAAATGTGAGCAAGTAAGACATTGAGTAAGATATGAAAATGGATTTTTCAGTCTTTATATAATTTATCTCAAGTATAAATGCTTTCCTGTACAATAAAGTGTGAGCATTGGTTACAAGTTTTGCGACATTGTTCACATGTGTAGGCCTTTTTTCTACTATAAATTATCTTACCTAAATCAAGTGTGACAACCATTTAAAGGCCTTGTCTCATTCTTCAGATTTCTAGGCTTTCTCACCACGATAATTTCTTTTATGGTTAGAAAAGTTTGAGGTGTTGTCAAAAGCACTGTCAAGTATTTCTGGTTTGCAGAGTTTCTTTCCAGTATATATTATTTTATGTCTGTTAAGAATTGAGGGCTGGCCGGGTGGCAGGAGAAACCGTTACAGAAAGTGAAGCTGCTGATTAAGCCTGATCAAGATGACAAACCCCCAAAAGCACTGAGACTTCGTGGCAGAGCCCATGGGGGAAAAGCCAGTGGGGAGCCTGGCCGAGACTGGTGAAGTCCTGGGCAAGAGGCTGGAGGAAAGGGGCTTTGACAAGGCCTATGTTGTCCTTGGCCAGTTTTTGGTGCTAAAGAAAGATAAAGACCTCTTCCAGGAATGGCTGAAGGACACCTGTGGCGCCAATGCCAAACAGTCCCAGGACTACTTTGGATGCCGTGGAGAGTGGTGCGACGCCTTCTTGTGATGCTCTCTGGGAAGCTCTCAATCCCTAGCCCTCATCCAGAGTTTGCAGCCGAGTAGGGACTACTCCCCTGTCCGCTACAAAGGAAATGATTGCTATTGTCGTACTCACCTCCGACGTACTCCAGGGTCTTTGGGAGTTTCCTACTCTAACCATTTCAACTTTTTTGGATTCTCGCTCTTGCATGCCTCCCTCTTCCTTTTTCCCTTGCCAGTTCCCTGATGAAAGTTACTGGCTTTCCTGAATGGATTCCTGGCCCCATCCCTCACCCCCGACCCTCACTTTCAGTCCGTTTGATACCATTTGGCTCCTTTTTTGCAGAACAGTCACTGTCGTTGTAAAGTTTTTTAGATCAATAAAGTCAGTGGCTTTAAAAAAAAAAAAATTGAGAGCTTATTAAAGGCTTTGCCATGTTTTTCACACTGGTAGGATTTCTGTACATTATAAAATTTTTTAATACTTAGTAAGACTTGAGAACTGGTCTGCCACATTCTTCACATTTGTAGAGTTTCTCTCTAGTACGAATTATTTGTTTAAGGTTCAAGGACTAAAAGCATTGCCACATTCTTCATATTTGTAAGGTTTCTTTCCAGTATGAACTTTCCTATGTTTAGTAAGAGTTGAGGATTGGTTAAAGGCTTTGCCACATTCTTCACATTTGTAAGGTTTCTCTCCAGTATGAATTATCTTATGTTTAGTAAGGTTTGAGGACCGGTTAAAAGCTTTGCCACAGTCTTCACATTTGTAGGGTTTCCCTCGAGTATGGATTTTCTTATGTGAAGTAAGGATTGAGGACCGATTAAAAGCTTTGCCACATTCTTCACATTTGTAAGGTTTCTCTCCAGTATGAATTATCCTATGTTTAATAAGGTTTGAGGACCGATTAAAAGCTTTGCCACAGTCTTCACATTTGTAGGGTTTCCCTCGAGTGTGAATTTTCTTATGTGTAGTAAGGATTGAGGACCGATTAAAAGCTTTGCCACATTCTTCACATTTGTAAGGTTTCTCTCCAGTATGAATTATCTTATGTTTAGTAAGGTTTGAGGACCGATTAAAAGCTTTGCCACAGTCTTCACATTTGTAGGGTTTCTCTCCAGTGTGAATTCTCTTATGTGTAGTAAGGATTGAGGACCGATTAAAAGCTTTGCCACATTCTTCACATTTGTAAGGTTTCTCTCCAGTATGAATCATCTTATGTGTAGTAAGGTTTGAAGACTCATTAAAGGCTTTGCCACATTCTTCACATTTGTAGGGTTTCTCTCCAGTATGAATTCTTTTATGTTTAGTAAGGGTTGAGGACCAGTTAAAGCCTTTGCCACATTCTTCACATTTGTAAGGTTTCTCTCCAGTATGAATTATCCTATGTGCAGTAAGTAGTGGGGACTGGTTAAAGGCTTTGCCACATTCTTCACATTTGTAGGGTTTCTCTCCGGTATGAATCATCTTATGTGTGGTAAGGTTTGAAGGCTCATTAAAGGCTTTGCCACATTCTTGACATTTGTAGGGTTTCTCTCCAGTATGAATTCTTTTATGTGTAATAAGCGTTGAGGAATGCTTAAAAGCTTTGCCACATTCTTTGCATTTGAAGGGTTTCTCTCCAATATGAATTCTCTTGTGTCTAGTAATGGTTGAGAACCACTTGGAGGCTTTGCCACGTTCTTCACATTGGTAAAAATTCTCCCCAGTGTGAACTCTTTGATGTTGACTTAGGTGTAAAAGCATGCAAAATGATTTGTCACATTTTTCACATTTGAAAGGTTTCTTTCTAGTCTGTCTTGAATTTAAAAATTTATGAAAGACTTTCACATATTTATCACATTGAAATATTTTGCTCTGGGTAGTTGTGAAACACTGGTTGAGTTCATTATAAACTTCTTTGTGTAACTCACATTCATTTACCACACTTTCACAGCCTTTTCTTAACTGTAAATTCTCATGTCCACATTTTCCATATCTTCTCAGTATCACTTGTTGAAAAGAATCTTTTATGTCTTGCTCTGGCCAAAGGTATTTGGGAAAATAAGAACACATAGCTGAAAGAAATAAAAACAACAAATTGTTAAACTTACTATACTTAGGTAAACATGCTTTACAAATCTAACCTATATTATAAAGGTAGCTGATGCCTGTAATCCCAGCACTCTGGAAGGCCAAGGCAGACAAATCACCTGAGGTCAGAAATTTGAGACCAGCATGACCAACACGGAGAAATCCTGTCTCTACTAAAAATACAAAATTAGCTGGGCGTAGTGGCGCATGCCTTTAGTCCCGGCTACTAGGGAGGCTGAGGCAGGAGAATCACTTCAACCTGGGAGGCAGAGGTTGTGGTGAGCTGAGATCATGCCATTGCAATCCAGCCTGGGCAACAAGAGTGAAACTGTCTCAAAAAAAAATTCTGAAAGAAAAAATGTCAAAATAAAGAGGCTCAACGAACAAACTAGGATACACACAAAGATATTTATAACAAACATATATATATAAGAACAATTTCAAAAGTCACAGAAAAGAGAATGGAGCTGCAAGATAAAAATGATGTGTCATTTACAAGCATAGTCTTATGAGATAGGTGGTGAACTGTCAACAAAAACCATGCCGGCCACAAAGAAACTGTGAAATAGTCAACATCCTGAAGAAAATAGCTATCAGGTGAGAATAATACTGTGCAGGCCACAAAGAAACTGTGTGAAATAGTCAACATCCTGATAAAAATAGCTATCAAGTGAGAATAATACCATCAGCATATCTAGCCTGCCAAATAATTTATAAAAAAGACCTTAAAACATAACCAAATTCTGAAAAATTATATTGCAGTTCATATGCCCTAAATATAAAAGGAGCTGAAAGCAGTTGCTTTTACTGAAAATAACATGATTCAACAAAATAACACATAATTGTATAAAATACCTTATTTTCTGGGAAAAAAATGTACATACACAAAAATGGAATTTCTTAGCATTACAATAATGGTGCAAAAACATTTTTAGTTATTCCCTAAAGTTTGAAAGGTAAAAGCATATAAATCATTATAAACATTTATTAATGAATATACAACATGATATATATAATTAGCAACATCAATGACAAATTCGAGGGCAGATATAATGAGAAAAAAATTTTTGAATGCAACTGAAGTTCATTTTCACCAGATTAAAATACATTTTTGTATCTTTTAGAGGCTTTATATAATCTCCAAGGTACCACCAAGAATATGTCTGCATAGATACACAACACAAAATAAAAAAAGTAAAAGCATATCAAGATAAGTATAAAAAAGACACAAAGACAGAAAAAGGGAATGAAGAACAAAGATACAAGAAGCAAATAAAAATAACAATACTAAATCTTCATAAGTGAAGAAAAATAAAATTATTTTCAGACAAGCAAATGCTGAAGGAATACATCACCACCAGGCCTGCCTTGCTAGAGCTCTAGAAAGAAGAACTAGAAAGAAGCACTAAAGATGGGAAGAAAACACCATTACCAGCCATTGCAAAAACACACTGAAGTACAAAATCAATGACACTATAAAACAACTACATCAACAACTCTTCAAAATAAGCAGCTAGCACCATTTGGACAGAATCAAAACCACACATAACAGTATTAGCCTTAAATGGAATAGACTGAATGCCTCAACTGAAACACATAGAAGGGCAAGCTGGATAGTTACGACCCATATGTATGCTGTATTCAAGAGACCAATTTGACATGAAAAGACAAACACAGGCTCAAAGTAAAGCAATGGAGGAAAATTTACAAAGCAAATAAAACCATAAAAAAGCAGGGGTTGCAATCACAGTTTCTGACAAGACAAACTTTAAACCAACAAACATCAAAAAAGAAATGCATTACATAATGGTAAAGAGATCAATTCAAGGCCGGGCGTGGTGGCTCATGCCTATAATCCAAGCACTTTGGAGGCCAAGGCGGGCGGATCACCTGAGGCTGGGAGTTCAATACCAGCCTGACCAACATGGCAAAACCCCGTCTTAAAAAAAAAAAAAGAGATCAAGCAGCACCCAGATTCATAAAACACATTCTTAGAGACCTACAAAGAGATTTAGACTCCCACATAATAATAGTGAGAGACTTTTTAACACCCCACCGTTAATATTAGGCAGATCTGTGAGACAGAAAAGTAACAAGAGTATTCAAGACTTGAACTTAGCTGTGGGTCAAATGGACCTGACAGATATCTACAGAACTCTGTAGCCACAAACACCACAATACACATTCTTCTAAGGTGCATATGGCAGTTAAATATACATATTGATCACATAATTGGAAGCAAAACACTTTTCAGCAAATGCAAAAGAACTGAAATCATAACAGTCTCTCAGACTGCAGTGAAATCAAATTAAAACACAAGAGTAAGAAACTCACCAGGCATGATGGCTCATACCTGTAATCCCAGCACTTTTAAGAGGCTGAGGTGGGTGGATCACTTGTGGTCAGGAGGTTTGGTAGAGATGGCCAACATGGTGAAACCCCATCTCTACCAAAAATATAAAAAGTTAGCTGAGCATGGTGACACATGCTTGTAGTTGCAGCTACTCAGGAGACTGAGGCACAAGAATCACTTGAAGTCAGGAGGCAGAAGTAGCAGTGGGCCAAGACCATAACACTGCACTCCAGGCTAGAGGACAGAACAAGACTCTGTTTCAAAAAAAGCAAAACAAAAAACACCTCAAAAGTAAGAAACTCGGCCGGATGTGGTGGCTCACACCTGTAATCCAAGCACTTTGGAGGCCAAGGCGGGCGGATCACCTGAGGTTGGGAGTTCAAGACCAGCCTGACCAACATGGTGAAACCCCGTCTTTATTTTCAAAAAAAATAAAAAATAAAAAAGTAAGAAACTCACTCAAAACCACACAACTACATAGAAATTGAGCAACTGGCTCCTGAATGACTTCTGACTAAATAATAAAATTAAATCAGCAGCAGGCATCTATGCCTACACCCTTCTGATCACACCTGATCTCTGTATCTAAGCAGGGTTGGGCCTTGCTGAGACTTGGATGTGAGACCACCTGGGAATAGTAGGTGCTTTATGCTTTGGCTGGGCATGGTGGCTCACTCCATCCAACACTTTGGGAGGCTAAGGTGGGCAGATCACCTGAGGTCAGGAGTTTGAAACCAGCCTGGCCAACATGGTGATACACCATCTCTACTAAAAATACAAAAAATGGCCGGGCGTGGTGGCTGATGCCTGTAATCCCAGCACTTTGGGAGGCCGAGGCAGGCGGATCACGAGGTCAAGAGATCGAGACCATCCTGGTCAACATGGTGAAACCTCGTCTCTACTAAAAATACAAAAAAAATTAGCGGGGCGTGGTAGCGCACGCCTGTAGTCCCAGCTGCTCGGGAGGCTGAGGCAGGAGAATTGCTTGAACCCGGGCAGCGGAGGTTGCAGTGAGCCGAGGTCGCGCCACTGCACTCCAGCCTAGTGCCTGGTGACGGAGTGAGACTCTGTCTCAAAAAAAAAAAAAAAAAAAAAAAAAAAAAAAAAAACTTAGCTAGATGTGGTTGTGGGCACCTGTAATTCCAGCTACTCAGGAGTTTAAGGCTGGAGAATCACTTGAAACTGGGAGGTGGAGGTTACAGTGAGCCAAGATCATGCCACTGCACTCCAGCCTGGGCGACAAGAGCAAAACTCCATCTTAAAAAAAAATCAGAAATAAAAAAATTATTTGAAACCAATGAGAATGAAGAGACATTCATTGTACCAGAATCTCTAGAACACAGCTAAAGTAGTGTTAAGGGGGAAATTTATAGCACTAAATACCCACATCAAAAACCTAGAAAGATCTCAAATGGACACCCTAACATCATAACTAAAAGAATGAGAAGACCAAGAGCAAACAAACCTTCTAGCAGAAGACAAGAAGTAACCAGATTCAGAGCGGAAGCAAAGGACACAGAGACAAAAAAACTCTTCCAAAAAAAAAAAAAAAAATTCAATGAATAGGAACTTTTTTTTTTTTTTTTTTTTAGACAGAGTCGTGCTCTGTCACCAGGCTGGAGTTCAGTGGCACAATCTCAACTCACTGCAATCTCCACCTCCCGGGTTCAAGCAATTCTCCTGCCTCAGCCTCCCGAGTAGCTGGGACTACAGGCGAACACCACCACACCAAGCTAATTTTTGTATTTTTAGTAGAGATGGGATTTCACCATGTTGGCCAGGATGGTCTTGATCTCTTGACCTCGTGATCTGCCCACCTCGGCCTCCCAAAGTGCTGGGATTACAGGCATAAGCCACCGTGCCCAGCCAGAACTGTTGTTTTTTTTTTTTTTTGATGAAATTAATAGACTGCTAGCTAGACTAATAAAGAAAAAGAGAAGAGTGAAATAGACAATAAAAAATGATAAAAGGGATATCACCACCGACCCCATAAAGTAAAAACAACCTTCAGAAAATACTATAAACACCTCTATGCACATAAATTGAAGAATCTAGAAGAAATTAATTCCTGGACCCATCCATCCTTTCGAGACTGAACCAGAAAGAAGTTGAATCCCTGAAAAGACCAATAACAAGTTCTGAAACTAAGGCAGTAAATAGCCTACCAACCAAAAAAAGTACAGGACCAGATGAATTTATAGCTGAATTCTACCAGAAGTACAAAGAGAAACTGGTACCATTTCTTCTGAAACTATTGCAAATGATAGAAAAGGAAGGGATTCTTCTTCTTCTTCTTTTTTTTTTTTTAAGAAAGGAGTCTCTCTCTGTTGCCCAGACTGGAGTGCAGTGGTGCAATCTTGGCTCACTGCAGCTTCCGCCTCCTGGATTCAAGCAGTTCTCCTGCCTCAGCATCCTGAGTAGCTGAGACTTTAGGCATGTGCCACCACGCCCGGCTAATTTTTCATATTTTTAGTAGAGACAGGTCTCATTATGTTAGCCAGGATGGTCTCAATCTCCTGACCTTGTGATCCATCTGCCTCAGCCTCCCAAGGTGCTATGATTACAGGTGAGAGCCACCACGCCTGGCTGGGGCCTCTTCCTAGCTCATTCTATAAAACCAGCATCATCTCGATATCAAGACCTGGCAGAAATTTAAAAAAATAAATAAACTTCAAGCCAATATCCCTGATAAACATCAATGCAAAAATTCTCAATAAAATACTAGCAAACTGAATACAGTAGCATATCAAAAAGTTTATCCACCACAATCAAGTTAGCTGTATTCCCAGGATGCAAGGCTGGTTCAACATACAAAAATTGATGAACCTAATTCATCACATAAACAGATCTAAAGACAAAAACCACATGATTATCTCAATAGATGCAGAAAAGACCTTTGACGAAATTCAACATCCCTTCATGTTAAAAACTCTCAATAAGCTAGGTATTCATAGAACATACCTCAAAATAATAAGAACTATCTATGACAAATTCACAGCCAATATCATACTAAAAGGGAAAAAGCCGAAAGCATTCCCCTTGAAAACTGGCACCAGACAAGGATGCCCTCTCAGCACTCCTATTTAACATAGTATTGGAAGTTCTGGCAGGGAACTTAGGCAAGAGAAATAAATGATATTCAAATAGGAAGTCAAACTGTCTCTGCAGATGACATGATCCTAGATCTAGAAAGCCCCATTATCTCAGCCCAAAAGCTTCTTCATCTAATAAGCAACTTCAGGAAAGTATTGACATACAAAATCAATGTGCAAAAAACACAAGCATTGCAATATGCCAACAATAAACAAGCAGAGAGCCAAACTATGAATAAACTCTCATTCACAACTGCTACAAAGAGAATAAAGTACCAAGGAGTACAGCTAACAAGGGAAGCGAAGGACCGCTTCAAGGAGAATTGCAAACCACTGGGCAAGAAAATCAGAGAGGACCCAAATAAAAAAGACAGAAAGAATCAATATTGTAGAGATGGCCATACTGCTCAAAGTAATTTATAGATTCAATGCTACTCTGACTAAGCTACCATTAACATTCTTTGCAGAATTAGAAAAAAACTATTTCAAAATTCATATGAAACCCCAAAAGACCCCATATAGCCAGAAGAATCCTAAGCAAAAAGAACAAAGCTGAAGGCATCATGATATCCAACCTAAAAGTATACTACAAGACTGTAGTAACCAAAGCTGCCTGGAACTGTTATAAAAACAAACACAGAGACCAATGGAACAGAATAGAGAACTCAGAAATAAGATTCCATATCTACAACCATCTGATCTTTGAAAAGCCTGACAAAAACAAGCAATGGGAAAAGGATTCCCTTTTAATAAATGGTACTGGGAGAACTGGCTAACCATATGTAGAAAGTTGAAACTGGACCCCTTTCTTCCACCTATACAAAAATTAACTAAAGATGAATTGAAGACTTAAATGTGAAACTCAAAACTACAAGAACCCTAGAAGAAAATCTAGGCAATACCATTCAGGACATAGGCATAGGCAAAGATTTTATGATGAAAGCAATTGCAACAGAAGCAAACATTGACAAATGAGATCTAATTAAACTAAAGAGCTTCTGCATAGCAAAAGAAATTATCATCAGAATGAACAGACAATCTACAGAATGGAAGCACACTTTTGCAGTCTATCCATCTGACAAAGGTCAATATCCAGAGTCTACAAAGAACTTAAACAAATTGGAAAGTGAGCAAAGAAAAAGAATAAACACTTCTCAAAAGAAGACATTTACAGCCGGGCGCGGTGGCTCACGCCTGTAATCCCAGCACTTTGGGAGGCTGAGGCGGGTGGATCACGAGGTCAAGAGATCGAGACCATCCTGGTCAACATGGTGAAACCCTGTCTCTACTAAAAATACAAAAAAATTAGCTGGGCATGGTGGCACGTGCCTGTAGTCCCAGCTACTCGGGAGGCTGAGGCAGGAGAATTGC
>PVKV010043002.1:0-10344 GCA_004027835.1 Alouatta palliata | reverse complement strand
GGTTAAGCCTTATCTATACCTAAATTTTCTTGTTATTTTATCTCAAGTTATCTTTGTTGCAGTATTTCATTTATATCCCAGGATAACTACCATTGGTGAAAAATTATTCCCTACTACTACAATTCAATCATTTAATCAAATTCATGTAATTTAATTCAATCCTTACAACCACTTGGAGAGGTGACTGTTACTGTTATTACGATTGATGATGTCTAAGTGGTCTGAGTTTCAGTAATTTTGTCTATGGCCAAATAATTTAGTAAAAGACAGATTAATAGTGCTTCAATGACTATGCCTTTTAATCATCACATGGAACCTGCCAATCACTACGGTAGGCAAGAGAAATGCCTATATTGGAACATGTATGTTGGAAATGCCTACATTGGATATTCCTGTGAAAGAAAGTGAACACTATACACAATTGTAGAGCTAAACATCATGAGGGAAGGTCTTTTGGTGTCTGAATGTGTCTGTTTTGTTCATTGTTCTACTCTTCATACCTACAAAAACAACTGTTGTTTATTATGTGTTTAATAAATAACTGTATAATGAATGAATTCAATGTGTGTCTGTCCTTTAATGCCTAATTAAGTTTTCGATTTCTCCATGAGGCTTACTTTTGTCTTGTCTTTTGCCACAGTGTTCTCCTGAAAATATCCGTAAAACTTAATTGCCCATATACTTGGAATTTTATCTATTGATTAAGTTTTCATGCATTTCATCTCATTCCTCAATTACTTTATAAGTTTTTTCAGGTAAATCTTACTGATTCTGCTTAGGAGTAATATTTCATACTACTATCAGCATAGTCAAAGATCCTGATACAGTACATTGTACACATAGGGGCTTCAAATTTATTCTCAGTGAATATGTATTCTTCATGCTTGATGATTAGTCACCAATTTAACCATGTCCATGTGGTCTTTTTTACATTATTAACTGAAGGAAAGTGGTGTCCTTTAGAGACGTTCTTAAGATTAAGAAACAAAATGAAGCCAGAAGGAGCCAAATCAGCACTGTGAGGTGGATGCCTGATGATTTCCCATGAAAACTGGTATAAAACTGTCCTTGGTTGATGAGAAGAATGAGCCAGAGCATCGTCATGGTGGAAAGGGATTCTCTGGTGAAGATCTCCCAAGCATTTTTCTGCTAAAACTCTGGCTAACTTTCTCAAAACATTCTTATAATAAGCAGATGCTATCATTCTTTGGCCCTCCAAAAATTCAATAAACAAAATGCCTTCAGCATTGCAAAAAACTGTTGCCATGACTTTTGCTCTTGACTGGACCACCTCCACCTCTTGATAGTCATTAATTTGATTGTGTTTTATCTTCAGAATGACAAGGATAAAGCCATGTTTCATCTCCTGTTCCAATTATTGGAAGAAATGGTTCAGGATCATTATCCCACTTATTCAAAATTTCATTGAAAGCTCCGCTTTTATCTGGAGCTGATCTGAGCATAATGGTTTTGGCACCCATCAAGTACAAAGTTTGCTCAACTTGAATTTTGCAATCAGAACTGTGTGAGCTAAACCAGTTGAGACATTTATAGTGTTGGCTATTGTTTCTACTGTTATTTGTCAGTTGCATTTGATTAGGGCACATATGATTAATTTTTTCTTCACAAAATGGTTGTGGAATATCTGCCACTGTGGGCTTTATCAACATCCTCTTGTTCTTTCTAAAACAAATTATCCATTTTGTTTAGGAATGGACAGACAAGAGAATGGCTGATTTTATTGGGGCACTGACCCTATAAATTTTTTCTTAAAGCATCAATGATTTCACCATTCTTCCACCCAAGTTTCACCATAAATTCGATGTTCGTGCTTGCTTGAAGTTTAACAGAATTCATGTTGCTTTGATAGGGGTTGTTTTCAACTGAGGTCTTATCCTTCTTAGTGCCTCAAACTAAATCCTGTTCGTGTATGTTATAACAACTTAGTATAAGGTTATTTTGGCACAAAAAGAAATTGAAATCCATGCATAGTTTTCATAATATGCAGTTTCCTTTTTCCATGAACTTTTTGAAAACATCTAGTATTTATTGAATAAACTGATCTGAAAATCCAACAATTCACAAAAAGTGTTGAATTTATTTTTATTCATCTTGCAATCATATGTTTCTGAATTACCTTAGCCAGTTCTTCTAGTTCAATCTAGTGGCCAGATCACAAATGGCTCACTGTGGCAGTTCTTTCTCTTCAATCTTTGGTCAAAAATTTGGTATGTCTAACTTCAAACCAAAGACTCAGGGATTCAGATGTTTTTGATGAATGGTGACTCTGGAAACGGTCTATGAGCCTAGAGAGGTGTTTTCTTAGAGTGAGTGTTTTCCTCCAATGCTACACCTGTGCTGTCACAACCATAATCACTTCCTGCCTGTGACAGGGAATCGTTTCTTTGGTCTCTCCAGCAGGTGGATGTCTCAAGCAGACCCTTAGGGATTTTGTGTACCTCCCTCCAACAGTCTTCTCACTGTAGCCTCTTTCGGTGCACAGAAACACACCACAGTTCTCCAGTTGTGAAGTAGAGATGACAAGTTGATGGATTTCCTTGCCTTCTGCAAATTCAATGAGTAATGACCTGTTGCATATTGCCGATTGTGAGTCCTGATAAATAAGGAAAATCATCTCCCTACTCCTGGGCTACTTGTACCAGAACAGACCATAACTTCCAGCACTGGTGTCATAATTGCAGTCCAGAGTCACAGCCTCCTTCTCCTGCACCAATATAGCTGGTTTAGTTTGAGGTACTTCTCAGCAAACCAGATTCTGAAGGAGAAAACAAAGAACCATGTCCAATTATGAAAACTGACATGTCCAATTATGAAAATTATATACAGTGATAGTCTATATATTTTAACATAGTTTACAACTCGTAAATACTATGGAGATAATGAATGAGGTTTCTTAACCTTCTTAACCTTTTCTTAAACTTTTCATACATCTCATGTATTCCTATAAAAAAAGGATACGTAATACAAAAATTATTTGATGTCTTGACACTACTCAAGAAAAGACAAAGTTCCAAAGTATGAAAGACACTAGAGAAGCTAGAAAAAAAAATACATGAGCAGAAAATTGTACTAAATATGGCTTTCCAACTAATGTCCTCATGCAAGTGCCTTCTACAGAATATGAAAAAAAATCTATGGAAAATTTTAGTAACTACATCTTAGATCAATTATGGATTTGATGGATCAGCCAGAAAGGCTGCATGGTGGAACCAAATGATCTCCAATGATTACTTGTTTTAGCAACCTTCCAGAAACAACCCATCATAGTAGGGATATATTGGCTGCAATATTATAAAAATAGTTGGGGAAAAACTTTTCTAGGATAGCACAGAATGGGACCAGTTTATGCATTTTTGAAACCTGTAAGGTTTCATGAAAACTATAAAAATGGAATACGAACTGGAATACTGTCCTAAGGAAACAGCTGAATATCTCCCAAGGGGTTTTAGACAATTATGTTCCCTAGAGAGTTATGAGTATGCACTATAAGAGTTGTTTTATTTTCTACATGGGTTGAACCACTCTCTTGTGAGAAATACAAAATGGCTGAACATCAATTTAAATTTGTGTTCCTACCTGTGACATTTCAAAGTATCTACATATAGGGGAACATATATTTCTGGGGCAGTTACATAACATTTTGTCTTCATTCAGAAACTTTGCTTATCACCTCCTTATCCTCCAGAAATGGAGAAACAACACATGGGAGATATTAAAACTGAAATTAATTACAGTATCAGATATTCTTGAACTTCTATGAGATAATGCATTATTACCCTTCGCTCTCATGGCCTTGAATTCTTTCCCATAACATCATCGTTCTTTCACTATCAACTGGTGACTCATAGGTCCATATTACTCCTAATGTCTGGAATCATATTTAATTCCTTCTTTCACAAACTTAACTAGATAAATGAACCCATTATACTCAGTCCTTATACCAACAGGTACAGTTTTCTTTCCTAGCCTTTCATTTAATCAGCCCTTACATGACCTAAGCCTGGATGCATTGGTATATGGAAAAAAATTCCAGGTAAAGACTGCCTTTCAACCTTGTGGAAATGACCTTATTAGGTACTATTTATTACCAGGGCAACAGATAAAGGAATTGGTCTGTGGTTACTTTTTACCAATTAGTTTGACATCATCTGAACTTAAATGACAAGAATTGAGAAGTTATTCACATTACAGATCTTAAACTGAGGTTCTTCAGAGACTCTTTAGAGCTTTTCAGAAAATAAGTGCAGATCTAAGATCCTTGAAACACATGAACAAGTGAATAAAGCAGACAGCTCCATCCAAGGAGATTGGAAGAGTATTATCTAGATTACTAGAACCACTGGTTGTTATACTATCTTTGCATTCTTTTGTTTTTCATCCTTTCAGCGGTATTTTTCAACTTTAATGGCACAATGTTGCATAGATTTGTAATTTTTTCTACTTTGTTCTTTTGCTAATGAAACAATTTGCTTAGGTATAGGCTTTACTTGAGGCAATAACCATCCTAACACTTTTCACCTCACAAAGCCATAGCTAGTGCAAAAAAATTAAATAATTGTGAGATATGTCATTCTATTCTAAATCCTGGGAAAATCCGAGTATTAACCATACCCAATAAATATGATTAAAATAAATTTTGATCAATAAACTTAGTCTTAAAATATCAGAAAAATATCTATTGATAAAAATTTAGGGTAGAGTTGGTACAACTAAACTTGATGTGATTAACTCTGATTACAGGAGTTGGTTCAATCCTCAACTGAACCTCTCCATTATCAATTGCCATACTGTTTCCTTAAACACTAGACTTGCTATAGTGTTTCTTTAAACTATAAATTAAACCTCCAAAGAAATTCAAGTATTTGAAATGTTGAGTTATTCCTATCACATGACAGAAGTTTAAAACATTCAGGTATAGAAAAAACAGAGTGGTAGCAGAGATGATGACCATGTATGTGCCCAATGGTATGTGCTTTCTCTAACCAAGATTTGGACATTTCAAAAGATTATATATTGCATAATTCCATTCATGTGACATCCTGAAAAAGATAAAGATATAAAAGAACAGACCAAGGTTCGCAAGAAGCTTGAGATGGAGAGAATGTGATTTTACACAGATAACACAAGGGAGTTTTTGGGGTGAGCAATCTGTTTTGTACCATAATTATGTAATGGTAATCATATCATACATAATTATGGAACCACAAATATAACAAAATTCAAATTTCACACAGTGAATGCATATCAAAATGTGTTCCTTTTTAACGTGGTAATTTAAAAACTGAAAATTGTAAAAACTGAGAAAATAAAATAAAGCAATTGATGTGGTGTCCATTTCCCTGTCTGGAACTCTGATTTTCTTTCTCAACTTGTGAAAAGGATAGCACCAGGCATGCCAACTGTGGTAGGCAAAATAAGGGCTCTAAACTTTAAGCCCCAGTCCCTGGAATCCATGAAAGTTATCTTATGCAGCCAAGAGGAAAAAGATATTGCAGATATGATTAAGTTAAGGATCCTGGGATGAGAAGTTATCCTGTATTAGATGGGCCTTAAATGTAATCACGTGTGTACTTTTAATAGGGAGGCAGAGGGAGATGACAAAAGAGAAGCAGTGCAACCATAGAGGCAGAGATCAGAGTAATGGAGCCACAAGCCAAGAAATGGAGGCAGCCATCAGAGCTGGAAAAGACAAGGAACAGCTGACCTTTCTTGTCCAGCTGTTTTAACCCTAATTTAATCTAATTATTTTCCCTTTAAGAACAAACCAGGCCGGCCCGGCGCGGGCGCCATGAAGCTGCTGCGGCGCGCGTGGCGGCGGCGGGCAGCGCTGGGCCTGGGCGCACTGGTGCTGTGCGGGGCGGCGCTGCTCTACCTGGCGCGCTGCGCGTCCGAGCGCTGGGGCTCCAGGGCGGCGCCGGGCCGCAGCCCCCAGCCCCCCGCGCCTGCGCGCGCCGCCGCCTTCCTGGCAGTGCTGGTGGCCAGCGCGCCCCGCGCCAAAAGCGCCGCAGCGTGGTCCGCAGCACGTGGCTGACGCGGTGCGGGGCCCCGGGCGACGTGTGGGCGCGCTTCGCCGTGGGCACTGCCAGCCTGGGCGCCGAGGAGCGGCGCGCCCTGGAGCGCGAGCAGGCGCGGCACGGGGACCTGCTGTTGCTGCCCGCGCTGCGCGACGCCTACGACAACCTCACGGCCAAGGTGCTGGCCATGCTGGCCTGGCTGGACGAGCACGTGGCCTTCGAGTTCGTGCTCAAGGCGGACGACGACTCCTTCGCGCGGCTGGACGCGCTGCTGGCGGAGCTGCGTGCCCGCGACCCCGCGCACCGCCGCCGCCTCTACTGGGGCTTCTTCTCGGGCCGCGGCCGCGTCAAGCCCGGGGGCCGCTGGCGGGAGGCCGCCCGGCAGCTCTGCGGCTACTACCTGCCCTACGCGCTGGGCGGCGGCTACGTGCTCTCGGCCGACCTGGTGGGCTACCTGCGCCTCAGCCGCGACTACCTGCGCGCCTGGCACAGCGAGGACGTGTCTCTGGGCTCCTGGCTGGCGCCGGTGGACGTGCAGCGCGAGCACGACCCGCGCTTCGACACCGAGTACCGCTCCCGCGGCTGCAGCAACCAGTACCTGGTGACGCACAAGCAGAGCCTGGAGGACATGCTGGAGAAGCACGCGACGCTGGCGCGGGAGGGCCGCCTGTGCAAGCGCGAGGTGCAGCTGCGCCTGTCCTACATCTACGACTGCTCCACGCCGCCCTCGCAGTGCTGCCGGAGGAGGGAGGGCATCCCCTGAGCCGCCGCCGCCCGGCCCTCTGGGCACCCGGTTCACCCCGTTGCGCCTTGGGGCAGATGCCGAGGGGGCGCGCCTCGCCTAGGTCCCAGCGCCCTGTCCCGCGGCCACGCCTGTGGTCGCTGCGTGCGTCTCGGCCTGCGTTTGGGAGACCCCCCCTGGGGGTCGCCGGGGCAGCGCCCCCAGTTCCTGGACCTCAGCGAGCCGCAGCGCGCCGTGTCCAGGTGGAGGTGCCGGTTCCTGGACCTCAGCGGGCCTGAGCCGGCCGGCTGCACCCTGACCCGCTGACCCCGTGCTGTCCCCGACCGGCTCGCGGGGCTGGACTTCGTTCTTCCGCGTCTCTTATCACTGGCGTTTCTCCTGTATGCGTCTAAGACAAGAGAGTGGTTTCACATCAGTTCGCTTTAATGGTGTTTTGGTCTCTGTCTCTGTCCAGTGACTTCGTGGTAAATGTAACACTCGATGTTTGCTTGTGACCTATTTATTGTAAGTTTGTGTCGATGTAAGTTTAAGTTGGCAGTGTGCTGGTATTTTTTACATGATTTAAGGAAAGACTTTCATGTCAGAACTTGGCGTTTGTGGGTAATGCGTTTGTACCGCTTGTACTGTCAGCCCGGCGTGTTTAAACAAACGCAGGAGAACTTTAAAACTGGGGGTTTATCTTTTCAGTTTACACGTCAGTCGCCGCATTGTTTCTTTCTGAAGAGACTTTCCTTTTAAGGCTTCCCGTGGCTGCAGAGAGCTAGGGCTGCTTTGCCTCACACTCTGGCCCAAGTTCCAGGAATCGAACCCTTGAGTGCTGACGAGGCTTCCCAAATTCCGCCTTAAGAACACAGGACCAGCCGGCCGGCACCCGGCCCACCTCTCACTACCTTCGTGCGTCCTTGGAAGCCTCCTTGTTGAATGAGAAAAGTGAACACTAGTCCTTGCCAAAGTAAAATAAAGTGGCCCCCAAAGGGATGAACACGAAAAAAAAAAAAAAAAAAACCCATAACTAACAGCCATAACTCAGCCAGGTGGAATTATTCTCCCCATGCCAATTGCTGATTAGATCCATCCTTGGGAATAATATGAGATCTTAAAATTAGCCTGCCCTTGACCATGGTGGGAAAAATAGGGAATTAATTATTTATGCACCTTCTTTATTTCCACTGATTTATCTACAACACTGAAACATACAACTGTTTTAAAGGAAATTGTGGTAGTAATGTTTAATTCAGTCAAACATGAAAATGAGGTAGGGAGATTTGAAGGAAGCCGTCTGTAAATTAACCATTGGTCCAAAGGCCTGTTGTAATCCACTAACAAGAACTGAGTAATATAGGGCCGGGCATGGTGGCTCACGTCTGTAATCCCAGCACTTTGGGAGGCCAAAGCAGGCGGATCACTTGAGATCAGGAGTTCAAGACCAGCCTGGCTAGTATATTGAAACCCCATCTCTACTAAAAATACAAAAATTAGCCAGGTATGGTAGTGGGCACCTGTAATCCCAGCTACTCAGGAGGCTGAGGCAAGAGAATCACTTAAACCCAGGAGGCAGAGTTTGCAGTGAGCTGGGATTGCACCACTGCACTCCAGCCTGGGTGACAGAGTGATACTCTGTCTCAAAAAAAAGAAAGAAAGAAAGAAAGAAAATGAGTAGGATAACTGAAAAATGTACGTAAAAAACATTCTCATGTGCCATAGAAAGAAAGATAAAGGTGGCAATAAAAATTAAATGTGTGGGAATAAATTTAACTATCTGAAAACAATAAAGCTTCATGGAAAACGACATAGGAAAATGAAGAGAAATTCTATATTCTTGAATAATCAGGTATTCAAGCATGCATTTTAGGATGTTTTATACTTCAAAAATCAATTTTTAAATTTAATTTGGTTCAATTAAATTTAACCACAAAGCCTAAAGTTTTAACTATACTATAGCATGATTAACTTTTTTTTTCTTTTTTTAACAAACATTTATTGACTATTAACTATGTGAAAAAGATTGTTCTGAGCTTTGCGTATGTAGCAGTTATTAAAACACACATCTCTCCTTTCTAAATTCTATGAGAGAGTAAATGCTAGCATATTAATAAGAGTTGAAAATAATCGATTGGCAAGTCTATTCTGAAGCTCACATTCTCATATAAATTCCTATCTTAATTTCCCTCAAACACACTAACAATATGTATAATCACTGGACCTAAAGGAAAACCCCAGTCACATTTTCTTAACAAAAAACAACAGGAAGAAAGAGATGCCATATTTTACCACAAGTATAGAGGAGAAGAAAATAAAAATTGCTGTGACTTGTAAAAAATTCTCACAGAACTTTTAAAAAAGAAGTGATTGAGGAGAGGACATGGTAAAATGAAGAATGCTCAATTCACAATATAATAATAGTAAGTAAAAAAACATCATGATCCTAATTATAATAAAAATCTATGAAGACTCTAACCAAATATTAGCAAAACAATATCTGGGGTATAGGATTATCAATTTCACATTTTCTGTATTTTTTTTTTTTTTTTTTTAGACAAAGTCTTGCTCTCTCACCCAGGCTGGAGTGCGGTGGCTGGATCTCGGCTCACTGCAACCTCTGCCTGCTGGGTTCAAGCAATTCTCCTGCCTCAGCCTCCAGAGTAGATGGGATTACAGGTGCACGCCACCATGCCCTGCTAAATCTTTGTATTTTTAGTAGAGACAGGGTTTCACCATGCTGGCCAGGCTGCTGTTGAACTCCTGACCTCGTGATCTGCCCACCTCACCCTCCCAAAGTCCTGGGATTACAGGCGTGAGCCACCGCGCCCAGTTTAATTGTTGTATATTTAGTACAGACGGGGTTTCACCATCTTAGATAGACTCGTCTTGAACTCCTGACCTTGTGATCCACTGGCCTTGGCCTCCCAAAGTGCTGGAATTACAGCCGTCAGCCACAGTGCCCAGCCTTTTACATATTTTCTGTATTTGGCATATAATGCTTTACAATCAGAAAAAAAAATAACACAGTTTTCAAATGACAAGAGTGAAAAGCACATTCATAATAGGGACTGTGATATTGATATTAAGTTATTTATAGTAGAGGAGTCCAAATTTATAGGAAAATGTAAACTCGTCTTTAAGGCCTAGATTTTAAAATAATTCCTTTTAAGAATCTACTGAACACAGCCTCCTGATCACTGAATGAGCACATAGAGGTGCCTGGGAGGAGGCACAGCCAGAGAAGGCATAGAAGCTCGGCACTCCCTCCCCTGCACCTTGCTCTATGCATCTCTTATCTGGCTGTTCATTTTTTACTACGTATATGTATGTCAAAACATCATGTTGCATACCTTAAACATATACAATAATGTAAACATTAGAAAAAGGAATTCATTAAGCAATAATCAGTCAACAAAATGCTCTAAGCCTTTCCAGGTCACCTTGAACCTAACTAACCTTTTTATTATATGCTTTTAATGTCAATATGTTAGTTTCAACTTGCAAACAAACAGAATGACAAATGCTATACTTGAAGGTTTATGACAAAGGAAAGGGAGTGCAGCTTCAGCTCCAGTCTCAGGTTTC
>PVKV010043001.1:0-10344 GCA_004027835.1 Alouatta palliata | reverse complement strand
CTGGGTAACAAGAGCAAAACTCCGTCTCAAAAAAAAAAAAAATTCTGGACATGGTGGCGGGCACCTGCAACTCCAGCTACTTGGGAGGCTGAGGCAAGAGAATTGCTTGAACCCAGGAGGTAGAGGTTGCACTGAGTGGAGAGATCTCGCCATTGCACTCCAGCCTGGGTAACAAGAGCAAAATTCCATCCCCCCCCCAAGAAAATATGTTATATATTTTTATACATATTATATATACATAGAAAAGGAGGTAACTAATGGAATATTTTATTTAAAACAAGATAGATTAGCTTTAGATAGGAGGTGTGATGCTCTATCTTCCAAGAAAGGAACAAAATGAAGTCTGTCAGGGAGGGGGGTGGAAAGTTTATGAAGCTTCTGTGGATTTATGAAGGTGCAAAGTTTATGAAGCTTCTATTTGATTTGAAGATAGGCTTATGGATAGAAGAAAAGATCTGGAACGCTGCTGTAAGAAATAATTGTCCTTTAAGAATAATTAAGTGGTTCTCATCCCTGGCTACATATTAGGATCATCCAGGGAGCCTTAACACACATACACAAAAATGACCTGGACCCTAGCCCCACGGACTCTGATTTAATTCTCCTGGGATGGGGCCCAGGTACTAATGTTTTCAGAAACACCTCTGTTGACTCTAATGAGCATCCACAATTGAGAATCAGCAGTATGGGGCTTGTGGAGCAGCAGAAAGGGCTTAGTTGAGGTTCAGAAGCAAGATTTTTTTGTTGAACCAATCAGCCTGGTTACAGGGCTCTCTCCAGCATCAACATTCCTGGAGCAGAGGGCTGTGAAATTAGAGTGTAGCATTTATTTATTAAGGTTGGTAGGGCACAAAGCTGAAGAGCTGAGACACAATAGAGGCTAGGGAAATAGAACTGACTTGGCCAACCATAGACTGTAATCTGATAGAATAAGAAGAAGTTCAGACAAAAGGCAGTATAATAGTAATAGCAACACCAACTAATTTTTTGGAGTGCCATTTGCCAATTACTAAAATAAGTGATTCATTTTATTCACTTATTCTCATGACACTCTAGGTCTTATTATCCCCCTCTTACCCATTTTATTGTTTTATTTTTTGTAGTGATAGAGTCTCGCTCTGTCACCTAGGCTGGAGTGCAGTGGCACAATCGTAGTTCACTGCAGCCTTGAATTCCTGGCTCAAGCAATTCTCCCACCTCAGCCTCCTGAATAGCTAGGACAATAGGTGCGAGCCACCCTACTCAGCTTATTTTTTGTAGAGGTGGGGTGTGAATATGCTACCCAGGCTGACCTTGAATTCCTAGCCTCAAGCGATTCTCCTGCCTTGGCCTCCAAAGTGCTGAGATCACAGGCCTGACCCACATGCTGGCCATATTTTACCCATTTTATAAATGGGAAAATTGAGGCTCAGAAGTTAAGAAATGGCCAGGCATGGTGACTCACACCTATAATCCCAGCACTTTGGGAAGCCGAGGAGGGTGGAACATTTGAGGTCAGAAGTTTGAAACCAGCTGGGCCAAAATGGTGAAACACCATCTCTACTAAAAAACACAAACATTAGCCGGGGACGGTGGCACACGCCTGTAGTCCCAGCTACTCGGGAGGCTGAGGCAGGAAAATCACTTGAACTCAGGAGGCAGAAATTGTAGTGAGCTAAGATCACACCACCGCACTCTAGCCCGGGTGACAGAACAAGACTCCGTCTCAAAAAAAAAAAAAGAGTTGAGAAATGTTTGCATGTTTATGGAGTTAATAAGTGGTAGAACTGAGATTATGAACCCAAATCTATCTGACTTCAGAGCCTAAGCCCTGGTTGGACAGGAGCAAATGAATGGGAAGATGGGAGGATAGGGGATTGTGGTATTATATCTGGGGTTCTAAATGAGCTTTAGATAGACCCAGAGGAAAGGAGATAAGACAGTTTCTAAGAGAAACAATCAGAGGTAGGGAATGTAACGTTTCAGGACACCAGAGCAGCAAATGTATGCAGGGAGGAGGAATAGGAAATCAGACTGGGTAGGCATATTGACAATCTCCATCAGTCTATGGAGTGTAGGCTTGATGTAGTAAAAGCAAACTGGGAGCTACTGAGGGAGTTGTTTAGGGTGTGGAGACATGATAAAAAGTAGTCTTTAAAATTCATCAGGCAGATGAAGAGCAAGGAGGGTCACTGAGAAGATCTCTGCACTGAAATACTTCCCTCTCCCTTTGTTCCTTCCTTGCTCTGGGAGCCACAGATGTTACATAATCCAGCCATGGCACTCAGGACAGAAGACGTTGCCCACTCCTTCCTTAGCTATAACTGCATTCCCAGGGCTCAAACTTACCATGACAGTTGAATTTTCAAAAATCATTAAAAGTCTCTCCAGATTGACTAGTGGCAGGAAACCAGGGCTGGACACTTAACAATTGTTAAGACTCCTGTGGCTACTCCCGCACAGAAGGTTATCAGAAGTAGAATCTTGTCACAGGGTCTTGGGTACAAAGGCGGCAGATTATACAAATTAACATCAGGCAGTTCAGCAAGATTGCCAGAGTGTGAGCCCCCATCATTGTTATCCCTCAGCAACTGCCCCTGAACTAACTTGGAAAATATCCAAGGAGAATAAGGTATCTTAGATGAGGACGATGTCAGTGCTTTCTTGATCTCAGTAGGTCAAAGTAAATTTATACCTAAACAGCTATTTTCCAGATTTCAGTGTCTTCCCAGCCGTACCTTATTTTCAAATTAATAAGTTAAAATTGCTGGCATGCAGTAATCTAAAGGAAACTGAGGAGTCAAAACGGATAGCCAGAATTTTCTGGGTGATGACCAGAACATATACTGTGCTGAGTCCTGATGTGGCTGAAAGACACCATGAGCTGAGCCAGCTAGCTAGCTTGGTTGTGGTGCCCTGGGGATAGGGGGTATGTTATCTGTCAAAGGGAATATAAAGTCTGCAAACTAAACCTGGCAGTTTGGGGAAAATGTGTTTAACCCACCCATTTCCTTCCCTCCTCGTTTGTACTATTGCTTTCCTACTTTTTTTTTTTTTTTTTGAGACAGAGTCTTACTCTGTCACCCAGGCTGGAGGGCTGGAGTGCAATGGCATGATCTCAGCTCACTGCACCCTCTGCCTTCCAAGTTCAAGTGATTCTCCTGCCTCAGCCTCCTGAGTAGGTGGGATTACAGGTGGGGGCCGAGACATCCAGCTAATTTTGTATTTTTAGTAGAGACAGGGGTTTCAGCATGTTGGCCAGGCTGGTGTGGAACTCCTGACCTCAGGTGATCACCCACCTTGGCCTCCCAAAGTGCTGGAATTACAGGCGTGAGCCACCGCGCCTGGCCAGTTTTCCTACTTTTCAATTTGAGTTTATTCAGGGGCTGAAACATGTATTCCAACAAAATGTGCCTGATGTGCTCTCTCAGTGATTAAAGACACCTGCTTAGTATGCATTAACTTTAGCGCACTATATGCACCTCTTTGAGGATATCTCTACTAAGCCCTCGGTAACTGATGGCTTCACTTTCTTCAGGTGTATACATTGAAAAGGCAATTTCAACCTGCTATGAAGTCCCAAGAAAACAGGACTTGGCTCCTTGGGCATGCCTGTGGTCTTGTTAGTGACTATCAGATGTTACTTGAGCATATTTGGAAAATAACTTTGTATGTTAAACATTTGGAAAATCAGAGTATTATAGGGCAAATCACTTGAAAGAGGGAAAATACCGAACCATAAAGCTTAGCCAGATGTGATACAATCATTTCACTGAAGATATGAGATAGGTAAAACTTTTTTCTTTCAAGTAATGAACACATTTGATTGTAATTTGAGCTAAATTATTGTATTTCCTTAAAAAAAAAAAAATCCCAGAATGTTAAAAGTGTGAAATCCATTTCAGCAAGTTTAAAACATGTGAGTGTTTAAGATATTATCACAGGTCTGCTATTCCAGGTTCAACTTACTTGGAATTCTGGATTCTAAATATTTTAAATTGAAGTTAAAGTGAAATCAAATGTAAATTAACCTGTGATTTTTTCGTTCTGGTTATTTTTAGGTAAGTAAATGAGGTTAGGATGTGAGACTAGCGAATATTTGCTGAGACAACCCATTACCGTGAAAAAATTCCAGGAGGAAATTGAAGAGGGGAGATGGAGCAAAGATGATTCAAAACAACATGAAAATGGCTAATACATTTTGGGAAACTTTTTTTTTTTGAGACAGAGTTTTGCTCTTGTTGCCCAGGCTGTAGTGCAATGACGCGATCTCAGCTCACCGAAACCTCCACCTCCTGGGTTCAAGCAATTCTCCTGCGTCAGAATGCCAAGTAGCTGGGATTACAGGGATGTGTGTGCCACCACACCTGGCTAATTTTTTGTATTTTTAGTAGAGACGAGGTTTCTCCATGTTAGTCAGGCTGGTCTCGAACTCCCAGCCTCAGGTGCTCTGCCTGCCTTGGCCTCCCACCACACCCGGCCTTTCTTTTTTTCTTCTTTTTTTTTTTTTTTTTGGAAACAGGTTCTTGCTTTGTCACCCAGGCCTGGATGCAGTGGCACAATTATAGCATAGCAATCCTCCACCTCAGCTTCCCAAGTAGTTGGGACTACAGACAAGAGCCATTATGCCTGGCTAATTTTTTAATTTTTTGCAGAGATAGGGTTTTGCTATGTTGCTTAGACTGTGGGAAACTGTTTTCTTTTTCTTTCTTTCTTTCTTTTTTTTTTTTTTGAGATGGAGTCTCACTCTGTTGCCCAGGTTGGAGTGCAGAGGGGTGATTTCAGCTCACTGCAACCTCCGCCTCCCGGGTTCAAACAATTCTCCTGCCTCAGTCTCCTGAGTAGCTGAGACTATAGGCGCACACCACCACGCCTGGCTAATTTTGTATTTTTAGTAGAGATGGGGTTTCAATGTGTTGGCCAGGATGGTCTTGAACTCATCACCTTAGTTGATCTGCCTGTTTTGGCCTCTCAAAGTGTTGGGATTACAGGTGTGAGCCACCATGCCCAGCCCAGTGGAAGGCTCTTTATGACAATTAATAGACGAGTTCACTAGGGATGACAGCACACACTCCAGAAACCATATTTACTACAGATCACCCACAACTATTACACTCAATACTAACCAAAGGGCCAGAGGATTGGATTCATACAACATTAAAAAATGTACACATGTATTTTATAAATGTAAGGATACTATTTGCATTAGTAAACAACTTTCCTGTATTCCTAAAGTGTCATACAAATGATTCTTGCAAATCTGTCTTAACTAGGGAGAAAAAAAATGTATTGAGATAGTTATACTAGACTTATCAACCACTAAAACTGAACTTGGAAGAAAAGATCCAGTTCATAGCTTAATACTAAACCATCTATGCTTCTCACTTAAAAACAGAGAAGCGTTGATGTAAATGAGTTGCGAGGTTATCTGACTACCTTCAAAGAACATCCTGCAGAATCTTTGAAGGTTTTAGCCCTGGAAGGATTCCTAGGTGAAAAGGGGGCACCTATTTCATATTCTACTTTTGGATGCCTCCTTGCTTTTGTTTTATGATCTCGACCAGGCTTCTTGTGTAGGTTACAACTTATTTGTGGGTGTGAACCCGGGCTCCTTTTGTAGGTTATAGTTTATTTGTGGTTTGCCTTGTTCAATTTCTTCAGTGATGTAGGAAAGAGACCCCTCCAAGCAGTGGCCTGTTTTAAATCTGTGGGCCTCTCTACCACTCACTTCTTAGCCCAACCCCCATTCACATTCCTGCTGCTTGGGAAGATACTGGGGACAAAAAAGGCCTCATACATTAAGAAACCATTTTCTCTCTAAGATGGGCACAAGGTTCAGGGCTATTTCCTTATATGAGTAGGTATTTTAAAACCTGGGCAGGAGATGCCATGCTGTAAATTCAAAATTAAAAAAAAAATTTAAGGCGAACCTTTTTTTTAACTTCAAGAATAGTCTTTACATTATTCTCCGTCACCTTCCCATTGGCTGGGTAGAAATAAGGACCACCAAATGAGAACAGGCTATTTACTCAGAGCTGGCTAGGGAGTTAGCCGCAATCACTTGGTTTGGCAGAGAGTCATAGGCAGGCAGGGGAATGGAAAAGCTCTACATATAGCGAAGAGGGAGAAACTTCAGGTTGGCTCTGATTGGTGGCTGCTGGCACCGGGAAGTTGGAGGGTTAACTAGAAGCAGGGCTTCTTATGTGATTGGTTTGGGGGGGGAGCACATTTGGCTTCCTCTGATTGGCCCAGAGCGGGAAGCAGCGGCAAGAAATAGGGAAGCTGCCAGTTAAAAAGATCAAGTCCTGACCATTCTGGGCCGATTACTGCGGAGGTCATGGGTAGGAGTTTTAATGTCACATAGGTTTGGCCATTGTTTGTATATTCAGTCTCTCAATTGCAGGAGACCCAGATTTTTAGTTTCTCTTGACATAGTTAGCTTTTAGCTCCAAAGTTTTGTTTACCTTGAGAAAAAACAGCAGTTCTATTATTCCTATCAAGGATAAACACAGACCTTGGGATCTTAAAAGTAATTATGAAACATACACAAATATCTTTACAGTGAGGACCAGGCAGAAGAATCACCCTTTGCCTTCAGGTTCTGCATTTCCTTACAGAATTTCTATTTCCATTATAGCTGACGCTTCAGTAGCTTCCCTCCCTTTGGGGGAGGCCCGACCCCCTCCGCCCCCAGTTTTTTGAGTCTCGCCCTTCGAAGGCAGGAGAAAGGATCATGCACTAGTACGCTCCGCGCCTTACAGCCCAGTTTCTCCCCCTACCACCCCTTCCTCCCAGCTGCGCTCTCTCGGCTTGCTACCCTTCCACCAAGCCTCCCCACTCCCCCTGCGCGGCACCCTCACAGCCCGACCCCTGCCCCACCCCGAGTTGTGCCTTCATCTCCCGGTTCCTTCCCGACAGATCTCCCAAGATACGCCCTCACCATCCGGTCCCCTGCTGTCCTCTCCCGGCGCACGCTCAAGCCGGGTGCCTTCCTCCTGCAGCCCCCCGAGGCGCACTCAAGCTCCGTGCCTTTGTCCCCAGCCCTCTAGGGACTCCCTCGAGCCTGGTGGCCTTCCTATGTGAACCCCTCGGGCGCACCCTCAAGCTCGGTGTACCCCCATACCATCCCCAGGCGCGCCCTCTGCCCGTGCCTTCCCCCAAGGCGCACCCTCAAGCCAGGAGACCTCCCCCTACCAGGCGCGCCCTACAGGCCCGCCCCGCCCCTCGGCGCAGCGCCCCCGGCGCGCTCTCTCGAGTCCACCCTTCAGCCTCCAGGCCCGGCCAGTCCTCTTTCCAGCCCCCACGCTGAGGTGAGCCGGCGTCTCCGCGCCTTTCTGCATGGAGGTGCGCCCCGAAAGGCTCGGACACGGCCCCCTAGGCCCGGCCTCAGCCTCCCCGGCTCGCAGGAGACGTCAGGTCAGCTTCCTGTCCCCGAGCAGCTGCCCAGGGGCCAGTTTTCAAAGCATATCCTTGGTCATGGAATAAGCAGATCCTCCTCTGGTCTCAACTCCCAATTTTTACTTTGGAGGGGCGAAGGCAGGGCGACCCTTGCCAGCCACTATTCCCCAGTCACTTCGCTGCTGTGGAAAGCAGCCCTCCTGTCCCTTCGGAAAGAAACTCGTATTTCCCCTCGAACTTTTCTCGTCGGTGTAAAAGAAGAGCCCTCCATTTTCTTCTCTAGAGGCTTTCGCGGCCCGGCTTCTTCCCACCACGAGACAGGGGAGGCAGTGACGCCCGCGGCAGCGGCCGAGGTTTCGCCATCTTGAGTGGAGGAGGAGCCGCGGTCGCCGCCATGCGGAGAGGCAGGGAAAGAGGGAGGAGGCGGCGGGCGGGCGAGCTGGCGAGCGAGGGAGGGGGCAGAGGCGCCGAGTTAGCTCAGCCCGGCGGCGACTTCGGCGGCGCCACGAGAGCGGGCAGCGGAGGAGGTAGGGCCGGACGGCCGGGCGAGCCGGCAGTGCCGGCGGCTGGGCTGCGCGCCCCTCGGTACGAGGCGGTGGGGGGCGGGCGGGAGGAGGCCGTAGCGAGGGGGCCGGGTGGGGGCGGGCGGAGGTTTCCGAGGAGGAAGGAGCGGCCGCCATTTTGGGAGCTTCGAGTCAACAATAAAGGACCGAGGGTGCTGAGCGGGAGTGGCCTCCTTGGTAGGACTCGGCCGGAGCCACGAGCCCGGGGGTGAGGTGGTGGGGTCGAGGTCAGAGGTGCTGTGGGGGCTGCGGGGAGCCCCCCGGGCCGGCTTTGAGGGGCTCTGTCGGGCGGAGGCCTAAGGCCTGGCCGGACCTGGGGAGGAAGGCGGGCGGCAGCTGTTAGGGGTGGGGGCGCCTGAGAGGAGGCGAATATAGGAATGTGGTGCGCGGCAGGGTCGGCAGGAGGAGCGGGCTAAGTGTTCGGGGGAGCTTTATGGAAGACGAGGGAATATGAAGCCGAAGGGGGCGGCAAGGACTTAGGGGGATGATGGTGGAGGTTATAGGGTACGAGGCGGCCCTATAGGGGGCGGCAGGGACATGTTGTACTGGAGAGCTCGGTTTAGAAGCGAACCCGCCGCTGCTTGATTGCTGTAGGCCTTGCCGGTCAATAACAAGAGGGTGCTTATGGAGCTCCCGACGTTTGGAGGAAAGGAGGGGGGTTTCTGGGTTGGGGGGGTCCCTTCGGGGTCTCCTGGGGAGAGTCCCTATTGTTTCCTACTGGCGGAGCTGGTTGCCGGCTCAAATTGCGCAGATAGGATTGCAGAGCCCCAACCTTTTGTGTTTATGTTCAGAGGGAGCTGACTTGAAGTGTGTGTGTTTTGAGGGGTGAGGGAGGGGGCAAGAAATTATTTCCCTACAGTTACGGGGCTTCCGTCATTGACTTGTCTCTTTCCCCCGTTTTCTCTTCCACAGCCCCCTTTTCCCTTCACAATAAAACCCTGTCACCCCAACTTGCTGGCAAAGCTTAGAGAAACTGCTGCGCTGCATTTGCAAACAAAAGCTCTTGTTGGCGATGACGATACTGTTTTGGGTGTGAAACTGTCAATTGCTAACTACGATCTGAGGAGTGCTGTAATTAACTCGCTGGGGGCTCCTCCCAACTAGTCTACGTTTCTTTTTTCTTTTCTTTTTTTTTTTTTTTTTTAATGTAGAGCGATAACTTGCAAATCTAAATTGGGAAGGGGTAGGAGGAATATTTCCTTCTCTGAGACAAAGCTGCAGTGCAGGTTTCAGTTTAAGAAGGGAACAGTTACCACATGGTCTCATTTTGGATTTAAGGAGATAGGAGGTCTTACTGTGCATGATGGACGGTAATGACGATATCATTTGGTCTTTAGAGGTTGCCCTTTTCATCCTCTTAGTGCTTTGCGAACAGCTAAGTCTGTGTGAACTGCGTGATATCGCTGATCATAATATAAACCCGTCAATACAGGAAAGTAGCTGTTAACCATATCTGCTTAAGAGGTCAGAGTTAGAAGGACTTCAGAATAAACAACTTTGTGTATGTGATAATCAGGATTTGCTTGTGAGCAACTTGTTCAGTTTTTTTTTTTTTTTTTTTTTTTTAAAGGAAGGCGTAATCAAGGAGCATTTTCTCATAAATTTTGAGATCTGTTGACTTTAAAATTTTGAGTTTCAAATGCCTTGGTCGATGGCAGAATCAACACTCGTAAGCTAGTGTGTTTTAGGTAAGAAATGCAATGGGGTTGCCGGGTGCAGTGGCTCACTCCTGTAATCCCAGCTCTTAGGGAGGCCGAGGCGGGCGGATCAACTGAGGTCAAGAGTTCGAGACCAGCCTAACCAACATGGCGAGACCCCGTCTCTACTAAAAACAAAAAATTAGCTGGGCGTGGTGGCGGGCGCCTGTAATCCTAGCTACTCGGGAGGCTGAGGTAGGAGAATCGCTCGGCTTGAACCTGGGAGACAAGACGGCAGAGCTAAACTCCACTTCAGAAAAGAAAAGAAAAGTAACGGGGTTAAGTGAAAAGCCAACAGAGTAGGACTTTGTTTTTGGATCTTTGTATGTTTTTATTAACTACAATTGAAAGTAAGATTTAGGCCAGCGCGGTGGCTCACCCCTGAAATTCCAGCACTTTGGGAGGCTGAGGCAGGCAGATCACTTGAGGTCAGGAGTTGGAGACCAGCCTGGCCAACTTGATGAGACCCCGTTTCTACCGAAAAATACAAAAATTAGTCGGATCGGTATCTAAGCTACTCGGGAGGCTGAGGCAGGAGGATCGCCTGAACCTAGGAGGTGGAGGTTGCAATCAGCTGAGATCGGGCCACTGCACTCCAGCCTGGGCAATAGAGTGAGACCCTGTCTCCAAAAAATAAATAGCCGGGCACGGTGGCTCACGCCTGTAATCCCAGCACTTTGGGAGGCCGAGGCGGGTGGATCACGAGG
>PVKV010043000.1:0-10340 GCA_004027835.1 Alouatta palliata | reverse complement strand
ACACCTCGGCTCCTTCACCCCAGAAGGACGGGCACACCTCAGCTCCTCTTCACTCCAGAAGCACAGGCACACCTCAGCTCCTTCTCCCCCCAGAAGTAAAGGGTCGCCTCAGCTCCTTCTTCGCTCCAGCATCCAGTCACTGACAAAACCTAGTTGGTTTTGTGTCCTGCACATCCCTGGCCTCCTCCCTCTCTGGGCTGTGCCATGTGTCCTGTCCCAGCTCAGGCTGCACGCTGACCAGCTGCAACAGCCCCTCCCTAGTTTCTCTGCCTCCATCCTTGCCACCCTCATCTCCATCCACCTCCACACTGCTAGAGGGAGGAATTTCTAAACTATAGATACAGACTGGGTGTGTGGTGGCTCACACTGTAATCGCAGCAATCCCAGCACTTTGAGAGGCTGAGGCAGGCAAATTCCCTCAGCACAGGAGTTTGAGACCAGTTTGGAAAACATGGTGAAACTCCGTCTCTCCAAAAAAAAAAAAAAAAAAATTAGTGGGGCATGGTGGCACACACCTGTAGTCCCAGCTACTCAGGAGGCTGGGTTGGGAGATTCACTTGAGCCTTGGAGACTGAGGCTGTAGTGAGCCAAGATCGTGCCACGGCACTCTAGCCTGGGCAACAGAGCAAGACCATGTCTTAGAAAAAATTAAAATTAAACATAGATCTGGTCATGTTGCTCTTGCTACAGAGCCTTCCACGGCTCCCTTGTTGCCTGCAGAATAAGATCCAGACCCCTTGGACTGGCACTTAAGACCTTTAATCACTGCCCCCAGTTACCTCTCCAGCCTAATCTTTAGCTTTTCTTTGTCTCAACTCTAATACTTCACTAACACTGAGCCACTTCTAATCTCTGAACACAAGAGATTTTCATGCCTGTGTGCATTTGCTCACACTGCTGTCTCTACCTGAATATTCTTCCCCTTCTTTGCCCAGAAAACTCCTATCAATATGGCAAAATCCAGCCATTCTGATCCACCGCGAAGAGCTAGTACCTCTCTGGGCCCCACTGCATCTCATTGGATTGCAATGATCCGTTTACATGCTATGTTCCCCACTAGACTGACAGCTCAAAAGCAGGATGTGTCTTTCTCTCTCCGTATTGCCAGTGCCTTGCTCAGTGGCCAGCATTCAAAGTCCATACAAGTTCTTAAAATGGAAGACCTTTAGGTTGACCTTTAAAGTCAATGCATTTAAAATTCATTTTGAATGGATATATTGCTAAAAGGTATGATAGACTCCCCTGCTTTTTTAAAACAGTACATGGGACATGATTTAACCTTGCCTGATTGTATGATTTGTGTCAATACAGATGCCGAGTCTTTGTGAAGAAGACTTGGAGATCATCCAGTAGCAGAAGGATCTCAAGGCTAGAGAGATCAAGTCACTTCCCAGGCAAGCAGCTTGTGGGATGAACTTTAATTAATGTCTGAGCTGTGGTAAATGGTGCTCCCTGCCTTACTGAAGGGCTTAGAGCCCCTGCTTTGCCCCTGCACTAAATGGCCTCAAAGTCCGTGTTCTTTGAGTCTTTCCATGGTTTTATAATCTTCCTGTCTCAGCTTGTCACGGCGCCTGTGTGTTTGTTCCCACTTTATCCTTCTAATTATTATTCCTGACCCACTGGAGGCAGGAACACCAGATAACTGAGTTCATGGAGCCATGTGGAAAGGAAGCGTTATAACTCCAGACTTAGATCTGGGAGTGCCTTTCCCACGGGGAGCGTGGCGTGAGCTCTAGCACAGGGACTCTGCATGCCCTCCCATTCTCTGCTATACTCCAGGTATGGGAGGTGCAGGGACAAGAGATGGAAGGGCAGGGGTGCTTCAATTGGGTGAAATGTTCATCAACAGAGCAATCCTACAGGTGGGTGACCCCGTGCACGGGCAGGTAACTCCACAAGGGAGGAGAAAGGGGTAGACTCCGGAACTATGGATTCTACCTCAAGGAGACACCCCTTCCCACACACTCCCATCAGAGGCCAAATGCCTGGTGTAAGGGATGAGGACCATTGTGAGGTGGGGACACAGGAGTAGCTAAGGCCCCTTACAGATGGGGGCAGGAGGGGGAGCAGTGAAATAAGACATGTGAATTCGAGTCCCCCCACTATGCACTGCATGCCTAGGAACAGCTCAATTAACCCCTCTGGGTTTCAGTTCCAGAATCTGTCAAATGGGAGTGTTTCCTACACCATGGTGCTGGAGGGAAGATAAAAGTAGACATAGGTGTAGGAGCCTGGTAAACGTCCTGTACAAGAGAGCATGATCTTCATTTATTCATTCAACAAATACTTACTGGTCACCGACTGCATGCCAGGCCATGTTCTAGGAACCAGGATAGAGTGGCGAACACAGCAAAGGCCCTGTTCTCATGGCACTTACGTTCCAGGAGGAGGACAGAAACATGAATGAGCGTGTATTAAGTGATCAGTCAGATGCGCGACGTTTTGTTGTGGTTTTGTTCTGGTTTTTGGTTTTTGGGGTTTTTTGAGACGGGGTTTTGCTCTTGTTGCCCAGGTGGGGGTGCAGTGGTGTGATCTTGGCTCAAGTGATTCTCCTGCCTCAGCCTCCCGAGTAGCTGGGACTACAGGCATGTGCCACCATGCCCAGCTAATTTTGTATTTGTAGTAGAGAGGGGGTTTCCCATGTTGGTCAGGCTGGTCTTGAACTCCTGACCTCAGGTGATCCGCCGGCCTCAGCCTCCCACAGCGCTGGGATTACAGGCTTGAGCCACTGCGCCCGGCCTGGGCAACATTTTTTATCAGTGGTTTAAAGCCATGAAAAATTGTTTCTCACTCATACTACATGTGCTTTGGGGGATCCCTGAGGGGAAGTCTGCTCTATGGTGTCTCCATTTAGGGACCCAGGCTGAAGGAGGCTCCATCCCCAACTTCCACAAAAAGGAACATGGCAAATGGCCCAATCATTCCAAATGCCCCAGCCAAAGCCCTGGAAGTGATATGGGACGTGTCTGTCCTATTTCACTTTCCATCGCAAGTCACTCTCAACTCTGAGGGGTGGGAAAGTGCAGTCCTAGCTCATACCCAGAAGATGGGGAGCAGGATGTGTCTGGCAGAAAGCACCACTAACGCCCACCATGGATAGACTGATGAATCAGTACCAGGAAGACAAAACAGCATAAGGAGAGGGAAGGGTGACGCTGAGTGAGATGAGAGCCTGGATGAGGCCCTCTGGGAAGCTGACATTGGAGCAGAGATGTAAATAAAGTCAGGAGCAAGCCTGCAGGAAGATCTCGGAAGGAGGAGCAAGCGCCCTGGGGCCGGCAGAGAGCAAGAGCAGTGGGCTGGCGCAATGGGCCAGTGGGGAGGGCAGGAGAAAGAGGCACTCGAAGGGGAGATCATGGGGGCACATGGTTGGCCACAGCAGGACTGGACTTTCCTCCAGTGAAATAGGACTCACCTGTTGTCACAGGGTGGTTGCGGATGAACGCACAACCGCTACATACCTCACTAGCTGTGTGACACTGGGCATATCACTTAACCTCTCTGAGCCTCAGCTTCCTCATCTGTAAATCAGGGGTTATAAGAGAGGCCACCTACCAGGGTTATTGGGATGATAAGATTCTTAGAACAGGACCTGCCACTTCATGAGTACCATAGAAACATTCACTATTACTACTAACACTGCCTGGGGACCCCTCTGCCTGGGGACTCCTTCCCTCCTCCTCCTTCCCCTCTCCTGGTTACCAGCCTCCATCTCTAAGATTCATTTCTGGATCTTACGTTCCCTCTCTTGAGTCTCAGCGCCCGAGAGACCTGAGTCCCTCCCCACCTCTCAGTCCTTGTGATCCTCCTCCAGCCTCAGCTTCTGCATCTGCTAAATGGGATCAATCCTCCACACCTGACTGGGCTTCGAGGAGCCGCCCAGGAGCTCACAGTTGAGTACAGCTGGGTACTCCCTGTGCGGCTGCTGGGGTGGATTCCTGGCTGCCTATGCTCCCCTCCCCGACGGGAGGCTGGGGAAACTGGGGGCCCCTCCCCTACGCTCACCCCACCCCAGCGCTGGCAGCCAAACGCTCTTGTTGGCATGAGCTGGCGCCTCACCCAGGAGGGGAGAGCAGCTGCGGGGATGGTGGGAGAATTCCTCCCGCTGCTGGATTTGTCAAACAATTGATTAAAGACAATGCAATTAATTATTCCTTGATGAAACAGTGGAAATTACCCAAGAAAATGAAGATTTCAGCAGCAGAACATTAAACCCCTCTAATTATGTCATTTCTGAAAAAGGGAGAGGGGGATAAGAAGGATGGAAATGGCGGGACAGAGGGAGGAAAAGAAGTTTAAAAATAGATGAGTTGACCCTGGGGGCTCCATGCAGGGTGAACAGGAGAAGGATGGATGGAGCCACAACCCTGGACCCCCACCATATTGTTCAAAAGGAAAGTCTGCCATGATGGAGCTCTTCTGGGGGCTCTGTCCCCAGTGCCTGGAAGGCCAGACATTGGGCTACGTGCCTGGGGTGCCTCAGTTCATCATCCTCACTACTGAGTCCCAGTGCCTCGTTCCTTTCTATGAGACAACAGGGCTCAGAGAGGTGGCATGATTTGCCCATGGTGGTACAGCTACTGACCAGCAGAGACAGGACTTGAACTCACATCTAACTCCAGGGACTGTGCTTTTAAACTCCACCTGGCTAGAGTCCACAGCAGTAGGCACCACAGAAGTCTGTGGCAGAAGCCGCTCTGACAGCCAGCTCCTCAGGAGTCTCAGCGGCCCACTGAACCTCAGGATTGGGTGTGGGGTGTGGGTGGCTGCTAGGTGCTGACATCTCTGCCATTGCCGATGGAGCCCAAGGACCTCTAGGAAGGGATCTTTCTAGCCCTCTGTCCTCTATGACTTTTCTGGATGTGCTTTTGCAGGGCAGGGAGGGTGGCAAGAGGGACCTGCCATAGACCTGGCCCAGCCATCTCTCCCAGAGAGCCCCAGATACTCCAGTGAGCCCAGGAGAAAGGAGCTAAAGGCCTAGATTCCAACCTGCCTCTGCCAGGAGCATGGCTGCCGCAGAGCCTCAGGAAGTTCCCTTGCTTTCCTGGGCCTCAGTCTCCCTATCTGTAACAGAGGCTATTGGACCATTAGATATATTGGTCCATTTGTGGATACAGAACCCAGCCTGCCCCAACTTCATCGATGAACTCAGGTCCAAGAAGCCACAATCAGCTCTAGACTGGGCAGGGGGAGAAGAGGAAAATGGGAGGGCCACTTAGGGCAGTGGAGGAGTGGCTGGGGGATGTCGGGGCTGGGTGGAGGAGCAGGGAGGAGCCGGAAGGAGCCCAGCGGAGAGCAGTGGAAGGGGAGAGGCAGCCACCCCAGGATCCTCCCAGTTTAGGCTCAGTCCTGGGAGGGAACAGGGTAGGAGTAGCAGGAGGGCGCCACCTCTTTGTGACACCCACCGAAGAGACCAGCTTACAGGAATGAGGCGCCAGTTGGGAAAAACCCTCTGTTCTTCCTCGGCACCGCCTAAGACGCTTCTCCACAGCTCGCTCCTGCGGGTCCTGCTCCTGGGGCAGATCCCATCATTTTTCTGGGCACTCTCAGGCACTGCCAATTTTATTTTGATAAGTTAGAATTTCCAATCTCATCTATCATCAAAGCTTCAGTGTCTCATTCAATCTAAAGAGCCTTTCCTCTCTCTAGCCCAGGCCTGACCAGGGCTGAGAAAGCTGAGGTGACGGGGCTGGGAGGCTTGGTCCTCTAGGAAGCTTGGGGTTTAGGGGTCCTCTCTGCACAGCCCCTCACTGAGATTCTCATCCAGCATTTCCTTGATGTGGGCAGTGGGTCTGCAGCAGAGAGCACCCCGCTGCTCCTGCCCTAGCTCCTGTTTCTAGGGTTCTCTCCACTCAGACTCCAAGAAGTCACCTCGAAAGGTAGGTAGAACCTTCTGTGCAGTGTGCCTCGTCCACTCTGACCCACTGCTACGTTGACCCACAGAAGAATCTGGGCTTCCCAGAGTCTGGACCCCAACCCAACACCCCCATCTAGACTCTTCAAGCCAGGGGCAAATTCTAGGAAACACGTGTCAGCTTTTCCAGGTGTTTCTCCTGAAGCACCACCCCTCACCCAAATTAAGGTGGGAGTAGGAAGGGGGCACACCCCACCCCTCCCCGGGTAGAGCACATTGACCAAGGAATCCTCAGTGTCTTTTCCCTCCCCACCTTCCTCACTCTCGCCTCCCTTAAGGTAGCAGAGAAGTGGGTGCCATGGGCCATACCAGCTTGGGGTCATCAGTCCTGCAGGGCCTGAACTGATCCGAATCTCACTTTAGAACATGGGGGTTGGGGGCAGCAATGACTCTCAGGGGCAATTCCCAAATGAGCGTGTTCCATTCGGACATCCCGTTGTGAATGCAAGCCACTGCTCTTCCTGCTAACTCAGTCTCCCTCTTTAGCCATATCCAGTCCCTGTCACCTGTCCTAGGCCCAGCCCTCCCTCTCCCTGGAGCAGGACAGTAGCCGTGTATCCGAGGTTGAGCAACACTTCACCTCCCTTCTAGCCATCTCAAAGCTCCTGGACAAAGGGACTGTGGCCCGGAGCAGGGCGGACACCTGCCAGGGTCTCACAGCCTGCGCTAGAACCGGGACCTAAACCAGACTCCTGACCCACAGAGCAGCGCTGCTTCCAGAGCTCACCCCAACCTTCAGCTCTCTGGTAGGGGTGGACCGACTAGATGGAGGGGCCGAAGCAGGGGGGAGTCCCTCCCTCTCCAAGGCGGCAGCAAGGGTTGCAGCAAGAACAAGGGTGGGAGCCAGAGGGACCTGGGTTTGAATCCTAGTGCTGCTACTTTCCAGCTGTCATTTCTGAAGCGCAGTCTCCCCTCTGTAAACGGGGTATGGTGACACTCAGCCACAGGGCTGCTGGGAAGAGTGACTGAGAGGAGGTCCCTGCCAGGCTCTGGCACAGAGCAGGTTAGCTCCCTCAGGACCCTCCCGCGAAGAACCCCTCCTCCCTCACTAGGCTCTGTTCCAAGCCCAGAGACCAATTTCCTGACTGCACTGGGTCTTGAACTGCCCATTTGTGCCAAAGAGAGAAAGGCTGTGGTGTGGCGAGGGCCCTGGCAGAGTCTTTGGAACTAGGGTGGGGGCGTAGCCTAGATGGGAAGGGCTGCTCTTCTTACCCATCTGCTCCCAGACCCCTCCCACCAGGGACGGCACTTCAGCCCCTCCCCCAGCTCCCAGCACAGATGGCAGGAAGGAAATGCCAAGGCACGGAGGCAGGGAGGGGCCACCCAGCCCCTAGCGGCTGCAGTCCTTGCCAAGCTTCCCACAGGAGGAAGAAACAAGCCCCCTCCCTCGCCTATGGCACTGCCCCTCAGAGAGCCACAGCCCACTGATGCCCTGGTGCCTCGCATCCTGTTGTCATGGTAACCAGGACTAGCTGACGTGCCGACAGGCAGACCAGGAGCTGCTGCCACATGAATCACTTGAACTTGATGTGACAGACACAGGCAGGCGGGCTGCACAGGGGTAGAGGGAGGTGGTGCCCTGTGGGCAGGGATCCTGGTTGGGCAGGGGGAGCTCAGCTGAATCTCTCCAATCATGACAGGCTTAGGGGCACCAGAAACCCGTGAGACCCCAGAAGTTCTTACGGAAGGCACAGCCCCTTGGACCAGCCATGCGTGAGTCCCCTCCAAGCTCCCATTTCCTCATTTATAAAATTGGGAGAATGAACTGAGTGGGAAAGATCAATTAAAATAGTGAGCATGGGCTTGCTTTGTAAACTGAAACGTGGCACAAATGCTGGCTGTTCTGGAAAGCACAGGGGCTCTCCCCTCACACACACCCAGTGTTCAGACTCCTTGCTGCCATCTGTTGGCTCTGTGCCAGCCCCAACTTTCTGTTCTGTGGAATGGGGATAATTTGCCTCCCTCCCTGGTTTCAACTATTCACTTAGTCATGCAATAAAAATTCTGAAACCCATCTATGTACCAAGCACCGTGTTAGGAACAAGGCTGACCCATTTCCTGCCCTCACTGAGCTGACATTCTATTGAGAGGGGCAGACTCAAAGCAAGGAGACAAACAAGATAAATTGGGTTATAATGATGCTGTGACGAATACAAACAAGGGACGGGGTCGCAGAGGAATTGAGGCGAGCGTTTATTTTAAGAAGGAGGATCAGGATGGACTCTCTGAGAGCTAAGCAAAGAGAAGGAGCTGGACTGTCCAGTGAGGGGAGAGAGCTCCAAGCCCAGGGATGGACAAGGCCAGTGTCCTGGGGAGGGAAAGAAGGGGCTGTGCCGGAAGCACAGGAGGAAGACTACCGTGGATTCAGCGGGGCAAATGGCTGTGTGAACCGGCGGTTTTATTACAAATGCAATGGGAGGTGGAAAGTCTCGGCACTTTCAGAAAAGCAGCAATGTGATTTGATCTCCATTGGCATCTGAGGACACTTTGCTGGCTTGCGGAGAATGCACGTGCTCGGGGAACAGCCTAGGTAGAAGTCATTGCAGAGGTTCAGAGCAGCAAGGAGAATGCTGTGGGACCGGGGCAGCCAGAGAGCTGGAGAGCAGTGGTCAGATGTGAGATAATTTAGGGAGGTAGAATTGCCAGGACTCATTCATGGTCTAGATATGGATGGCAAAAGAAAGGGTCTCTGGTCATCTGGTCATCTGGACATCTGGGTCTCTGGTCTAAGTATGTAGGTGATTGGCGGTGGTACCTATTTCTTTTTTTCCTTTTTTCTTTCTCCTCCTCCTCCTCATCTTCCTCCTCCTCCTTCTTCTTCTTCTTCTTTTTTGAGAGGATCTTGCTGTGTCACCCACCCAGGCAAACACAGCAGTGGTGCAAACACAGCTTACTTCAGCCTCGACCTCCTGGGCTCAAGCAATTCTCTCACTTCCGCCTGCTGAGTAGCTGGGACCATAGTCAAGCACCACCATGCCTGGCTCTGCTTACTTTTGTCTTTATTTTGTAGAGGTAAGGTTTCACTAAATTGCCCAGGCTGGTCTTGAACTCCTAGGCACAAGCAATCCTCCCGTCTCTGCCTCCCAAAGTGCTGGGATTACAGGTGTGAGCCACCATGCCTGGCCTGGTACCTACTTCCAAGACTCGGAAACACGAGTGATTTATGAATCATCTTTAAAGATGGGACTTAAGTCTATGGGACTTCTCATTCCAGGGGAGAAACTTTCAATCCCTGCCCTTGCCCTTCACTCCCCAGGGGTCACCCTGGCCATTCTGGACGAAATGTATGGAAAGGCTACATGGCAGGGAACCAGATCAGAACTCTGGTTTGTAAGTGACAGAAACACTACTGGCCTTCCATAGGCATGAAGAGGGATTTACTCACAGAATCCACAGAACTAACCCGCAGGAAGGCCCGGGGGCAGCTCCTGTTGGGTCTCTCCAGCGCAGCTCGGCCACCCCAGCTGCAGACCCACTTCCCTGAGCCAGGCACAAGGCTGCAGTCCAAAAAGGCAGAATCTAATTGTATCTTAAGCTTTTTTCTCTTCAGCAGGGCTGACCTGGCCACCTTTGGCCTAAAAATGTGAAAAAATATGATAATGTACACTTTGTGAAGAGGAAAAAGACTATCCCAGAAGTCCATATACAAAAAAAAAAAAAAAAAAAAAAAAAAAAAAAAAAAAAAAAAAAAAAAAAAAAAAAAAAAAAAAGATGTACTAATCTAAAAGCTATTCACACACAAAAGCAATGAAATTCTTTTGAAACAGGAAAAAGGAAACATGGAAGAATGCATAACAGCATCCTCTCAATTTTTATATCATTATAGGATATAAAAGAAAGATATTCTCTTGCATTTCCAGTTCAAAAACTTGAAGAACTTTAATTGGTGGGGCTTCAACCATGTACCATTCTTGGGCCAATCATCTGTGGCCAGGAGTGGGGTTCCTGTAAGAGCCTGGCAGCTCATTCTATGGCCACAGGGCTGGAGGGGGCTGGGGATGGGTCATGAGTCCCAAGAGAAGGGAAGGGTGCTGAGCAGAGAATGTCCCTAATGGTCCTTATACACCTTGAGTGTCAGCTGAAGTTCTGACTAGAGAGATAGATGAAAACCATGAGAACAAGGAAAAGTTTGCAAAAGGGTGGAAAACTCAGTAAGTTGTTATTTGGAGGTCCAGGAGGGGCAGCCAGAGAAGAGTTTGTGGTCCCCAAAAGGCATCAAGTGAGAGTAGAGGATTAAAAACATTGTCCTGATAGAGAAAAGAATATAACTTCAGCAGTGTCTAGGTGTGGGATGGTGGGTGGTAGGGTGGTGGGTGGTGGGGTGGTGGGCTGGGGGGGGTAGTGGGTGGGGGGGGGGGGGGGGGGGGGGGGGGGGGGGGGGGGGGGGGGGGGGGGGGGGGGGGGGGGGGGGGGGGGGGGGGGGGGG